>MCJB01015031.1:0-17570 GCA_002018475.1 Nicotiana obtusifolia
ACTAATTTATTTTTTCTTATAGAGTCGCTTCACAGCTGAGTTGGAAGAGTTTGCACGCAGCCAGCCAGCATCTTCATCGGGCGAAACAGTCCAACCGTCAGACGAGGATGCGCTGAGACTATGGACGCAGGCGGCTGGCGGTCCAAAAGGGGGGAGGGTATACGGGCTTCCCGCTAAGCAATTCTACCGCTATAGGTGTGGAATGCACGGAATAGGCAGTTCATCCGGAGGGGAGTCGCTTGATGGGAAGACCCTCGCCTCTATGCGGGCCCATGTAGAAAAGCTCACATCCGAGCTAGAAGCTGCAAAGCAAAGAGAGAAGGAGAGAGAAGAAAGAGAGAAGGAGAGAGAAGAAAGAGAAAAGAAGAAAGAAAAACGTAGAGATGCTCAGTATGCTGCTCTACGAAACCAGATCAAATCTCTCTTGGCTTCTGGCTCTTTTCCAATTCCCCGGTCACGTGAATCATCGCCGGATGGTGTGGAATATGATGACACTTCATCCGGCGATGACGATGACGATGTAGACATTAGTAATCATTAAATTGTAATAACAACTTATATAATGTATAAGTTCATTTGAACTTCAAACCTTATTGTTGTTTAATGTTGTTGTTTAATGTGTTGTTTATTGTAGTTGTTATTCTTGTTGTTGTTTGTTGTTTGTTGTAGTTGTTCTTGTCGTTGTTGTTGTTTTAATGGCAAAAAATGCTTCTTTTAGGAATTTGGTAAAACTGGCAGGTGGTGTAGCTGCCAAAACAGGCAGTTTCTGGAAAAAATATACCACAAAAAGCGACCAACTTTGGTCGCCAAGTGGTCGCTATTTTGCTGGAAAAAAAATTGATTCAGCCAACTAAGCGACCAAAGTTGGTCGCTAATGGAAAAATAAATAAAATTAAAATACTAAATAAGCGACCAACTTTGGTCGCTTATTTAGTATTTTAATTTTTTGTATTTTTTCATAAGCGACCAAAGTTGGTCGCATACAGGAAAATACAGAAAATTAAAATACTAAATAAGCGACCAGAAAATTAAAATACTAAATAAGCGACCAACTTTGGTCGCTTATTTAGTATTTTAATTTTATTTATTTTTCCATTAGCGACCAACTTTGGTCGCTTAGTTCAGATTTTAATTTTCTGAATTTTTCAGTGGGCGACCAAAGTTGGTCGCTATTTTGCGACCAACTTTGGTCGCTAACAGTGAGTGACCACCTGAATACTGACCAGACCATTGTGGTCGCTTTTGGGCTGATAGGGACCAACTTTGGTCGCTTTTTTCGGTCCCTTTTTACCTGATTTTTAGTAGTGTTATTATTTAAAAGGCTGAAGCTTATAGGTAAAAATACAGTAAAATTTCTTCAGATATTTGGTGAACGGTAAAACTTAAGAATAAAACCGCAATAACATATATTTTTAATTACTCCTATTAGATTAGCAAACGACTCAGACAAAATGTTACACGATAAAATCCAGATGAGATAGAAGAAAGAAATTATACTTTCTTCTGTCATGCATGACAGCAAATGAAATTGATACAAGTATGATGATTGCAAATGGTTCCACACATAATAACTTGAGTGAAAATGGTTCAATATAATCCTTTAAAGTTTAAAATGGCGAAAATGATTTTGCAAATATCTCTTACATTTTAATTTCAAATCTCTTACTTACTGTCACGATCCAAAATCCATCTAGATGTGATGGTATCTAATACAACCCGCTAGGTAAGCCAAGTAACAGTCAGCATAACTCAAATGAGAATAATAAGAGTAAATGAGTAAAATAACTGAATTTCGATACAACTCTCAAGGACGGGTAGTGCAAATCATGAACTTCTAAAATTTAGAATTTACAAAGTTGATACGAAATAAATACATCATCTTTTCGGAATATACATAAACAGATTTGTAAATTTAAAGCTACCAAGGACAAGTAGCAGCTATAACCGGAATACAGTTACATCTTCAACACCAGCTCCTACCTCACACAGCAACATCAGCTCCAAGATATGCACGCAAGGTGCAGAAGTGTAGTATGAGTACAACTGACACCATGTACTCAATAAGTATCCTAACTAACTTTGGTGAGGTAATAGAAGCAAGAACTATAAATGATACTCGTTGATCAACTGTGCAGTTCATAAATTCAACAAGTATAGAATAGATATATGATCAAACCACGTAAATCACAGGTAAAAACCACCTTGATGCTCACAATTTCTTTGTTCTAAAGTATTCTACTCAGTCAGCAATCCAGCATAAAAGGAAGATATGCAAGTAGATCAGGTAAATACTCAAGGAAATTGCAAGTAAAGATGAAATGTAATAACCAAATATCCGTCCGTTGAGCGCGCAACCCGATCCATATAACGATATGCCAATAAGGCTTGTTGCAGCGTGTAACCCGATCCAAATAACAATAACTAGCTCTCCCAGAGCTCACATCAACCGAAACACGTCGGTCTCTCACAATCTGCATGTACACCATCAAGATAGAAACATGAGAGGGTGACCATAGGGGGATCGATCCTTATCGACACGCTGCACGACAACTCGCGTGCTATAATATCAATATCTGGATCTGCAAGGATAAGTCATATGCTGCACGGACAACTCACATGCAAATATCACAATCCGGCCGGCGTAGTCACAAGCACAATATTATAATCCGCCCGGCGTGATCACATGCATAACAACACAATTCGCCCAGCGTGGTCACAGGTGTATCAACAAAATCCGCCCAGCGTGGTCACAGGTATAACAACACGATCCGTCCGGCGTGGTCACAAGCATAACAACACAATCCAAACCAATCTGAAACTCACCCGAGCCCCTCGAGACCCCGTCGAACATACCAATAAATCCCAAAATATAATACGGGCCTGCTTGAGGCCTCAAATCCCACATAACAACATCCAAACCACGAATCACACCTCAAATCAAACTTAATGAACTATTGAACTTTCAACTTCTAAAACTCGTGTCGAAACTTATCAAATCAACTCGGAATGATCTCAAATTTTGCACACAAGTTCCAAATGACATAACAAACCTATTCCAATTCCCGGAACCACAATCCATACCCGGTAATATCGAAGTCAACTCTCGGTCAAACCTATGAACTTTTCGAACCTTCAAATTGCCAACTTTTGCCAATTAGCGCCAAAACCTTCTAGAAACATCCAAATGCAACTCCGGAATCATAAGCCCAAGTTCAAAATCACCTTCAGACCTAACGGTACTGTTAAAATTCCGATCTGAGGTAAAATACACAAAAGTCAAACTTGAGCAACTCTTCCAACTTAAAGCTTCCTATTTAGGAATCATTCTTCCAAATCAATTGCGAACAACTCGAAGCAAAACTGATGATAAACGCAAGTCATAATACACCATATGAAGTTATTCATGACCTCGAACCACCGAACTGAATACAAATTCTCAAAATGACCGGTCGAATCTTTACACTTAGGTGCAAAAATAATTATCTTTTCGGAAATTTGGCAATTTGGCATAATTTTTTTTTGTAATGGACCAGACAACCAATTGACTACAAAAGAAACTGAGAAACTTACAAGCAACAAAATGAGCCAGGTAACTCGTATTTCACGTTGCTTCTTGATTATATGATATGTATAACAATCAATCCGAAACTCTTGAAATTCCAATCTTCTTTTCCAACGTAGACTTCTTTTGACATGCTAACCTATGAAATCCATAAGGAAATATAGGGGAATCAAGCGAAACACGAAAATCCTTCCCCAGCCTATGCAACATATTCTTAATCCACTTAGGCTTTGTGTATTATATCTTGGAAGGATTATAAGAGAGATCTTTATCGATTACTTTCTTTTAATTCAAATTACAAAATTTGGTTGGATTAAACCATTTTCTTTCCTCCCTCCTCTTTTTCTCTCGAATTGTTGAAAAGTTACTATTTGGAATTTTGTTCTTTTCGACTAAAAAGGAATGACAAAATTGAAAATACATCTAACGTTCAATTTGATTTTGGATATAAATATGTTTAATTTTAAGATGCAATTTATATAATAATCTAGTAGTAGTAATCATAGCAAGATGTAGAGATGGACATAGCAAGAAACATGTTCTACATAAGCAATGCTAGTGAATTTTGCATGACCAAAACCATGTAAATGTAATTATCAGATGACTGATCCAGATGAAAGTAATGAGACCAACTTTTTATTGCCGAGATGTATTGAGGTATAAAAGGAATCTCTTATTCTTAATTAAAAGTCCGGAGTTTGAGCCTTAAGATTTTAACAGGGAGCATCTTCCCCTTTTAATGAATCCTATACGATAAAAATCCAAACTAATCGAGTTAATGCGTTTCCAATATTGGATGACATACAAAAAAATAAATTTATTTTTATGGTTCAACAGTAAATAACTTTGACCCTGCAGCTACGAGGGCTTATTTCCAAATAATCGAGTGTGAACTCCTTAGAAATACCGTTAACTATAGTGAAGTACTTTTGGACTATACTAACAGAAATATTTTGTGTGTCACACACAATTGATACAAGTTATTTGAGATTTCTTTTTGTTAACACAAATTAATATACCCAAATTTTACACTTTTAATCCACAAAGTTACGTTTGTAAAATAAAAAGAAGTCTTAAATCAACTTGTGTCTGTTGAGTGAGACACAAAATATTTTTCATACTAAGTTGTTAACTCTCCTAAAGATCGGAGGATTTAAATTTTTGAGACACTTGAAAGCTTATATCAATTTTTAAGATAATAGTGTTAAGAATGAAGTAGGAGGGACACTTTTATGATTAGTATTAATGACATAATTTTTAAAAAATTTAAAGTATTCTTATTTACATAAAGTCTTCCCCTCCTCCTCCACCCCCTATTCCTCCTCTCACTCCTCCCGCTACTCCTCTTCCTCCCCTTGTTCCTCCTCTTGTAACGCTCCTCTTTATCGTCCCGCCACTCCTTATCCTCAAACATTTAGTGAGATATTTTAAGCATCTATGGAGATGTCTAAAACATACAAGAATATGTTTCACCAATTTTTATCATTTTTTTTCTTTTTCATTCACATTTCAAAACCAATTTTAAAAAAAGGAAGAAGCAGAAGAAGTATCCCAAGAGATGTTTCAAATGTCCTGGGGATGTTTCAAACATCTCTCGGGATATTTTATTCCTTGGAATGTCTCAATATATCTCGAGAAGTGTTTTGTAGAATACTCGCTTTCTAAAATTTCATATTTTTTCCTCACATATTTTAAACTAGTAGAAAAAAGGATAAACACTACTAGAAAACTGCCTAAAATCGTCCAAAAATACCGACCGAAATGGGTCGGAAAATAGGAAAAACTGATCGATTTCCAACCGACTTTAATCCGTCAAAATTAGGCCGGTCAGTAATAAATAGAGACCGAAATCGGTCGCAACTTTCAACCGATTTCGGTCGGTCAATTAATTTTCACAAATGACCAAAAAAGAAAAAATCTGCTAAAGAAACGACAGAAGTCGGTCGGTATTTTTAATTATGCAATTAAAAAATACGCCATCTGAGAATTGAACCAACGTCTGTATTGTGGCAGGACACTATTCTACCATTAGACCATTGGTACATTTTGGTTTAAGACTTTCTTTTAATTTATTTGAACATTTTAATTGCATTTTCGCGCGAAAATAACCGACTGATTTCAATTAGTTTTTTGAATATTAATTTTAATTTATTTTATATGAAAAATCGACCGATTTTGATCGGTTTCTTATGTGACGACCCAAACTCCACAATAGCTTGTGATGGCGTCTAACGCCGCCGTCAGGCAAGCCAACAGTGATTTACCAATTTAATTACTCATTTTAGTATTTTGAAATCATAATTTTCCTTAATTGAACAGTATAAAATAGAATTTATAGAGTAAATAAAAAATTTTACATGAACCACCATAATAAATAACCTGAAGGAAACCCCCAAAATCCGATGTCACAAGTGTATGAGCATCAACTAAGAAATATAATAAAATACAATCTGTCTGTAATACAAATTAGACAGGAGAATATAAATAACTCTGATGGAGACCCTGCAGGCTGCGGATGGTAACATGAAATACAGCTCACGGTAAAGTTCCCACAATAGCCCGCCTCAGTGCCCAACAGACCTCCAAACATATATGTACCCGCATAAAAAGTGCAGCAAGTGCAGCATAAGTACGTAAATCAATGCGTACCCAGTAAGTCTCTAGCCTAACCCCAGAGAAGTAGTGACGAGAGGTCGACATCGACACGTACTAGTGGTCCAATAAGACAAGTACAGTAGAAGTAAACAGATGTGAGTCAGAGTAAATAAACGAAATAACAAGTGTAAATACGTGGTACAGTCTCCTCCCAGCAATAACTCAAGCTCTCAGCTAATAGTTACCTCCTCATTCGGAGTGTATATATAACATACCTCACCAGATAGGTCGTCACAGTTCAATTCATGAAAAACTCACAGATATGCTGGCTTTTTGCCAATTATTACGCACGACTTCATAAGAGTACTTTATAGAAATGCTAAAGTGTACGGCCTGATCCATTATAATATTTCCGAACCATAGATACATTTATTTTATTGCCGAGGAGAATGGCCCGCTCCCATAAAGTGTGGTACATAATCCTGCCGAGGCGTACGGCCCGATCCATCATAGTGTGCGCACTGCCGAGGGTCGAACGGCACGAACCATAGATGTATCTATCTTGTCGAGGCGAACGGCCCAATCCCATTAGAATAAGAAGTTTTGACGGGTCCTTGACCCCACTCACGAATAAACATGTGAGTTATAAATTTTTAAGGGAAACCTTTCGATGAGAACGCATAACGCAGGAGAAATTTGTAAGAGGAGTACAATTATTTCACGGCTAATCATGAAGCCCGTCGAATCTCTACAATAGCAAGTCTATCACTCTACACAATTCTACTCTCAAGTCGCAACGTAAAATAAAGGTATTTAATAGGGAAGAGACAACTCAAATAGTACAGTTATAGCATGGCGGGAACCTAAGTCTATCCGGACATAGCATGAATCTAGCTACGCACGGACTCTCGTCATCTTGTGCATACGTAGCCCCTGTAACAAGTAACACATAACAAATACATCACCTAGGGGTAGTTTCCCCCTCACAGAGTTAGACAGACTTACCTCACTCCGAAGTTCCAAAACCGGCTCCAAAGCCTCTCTAACACCTCAAACCAATGTCCGTCGATTCAAAACTATTCAAACAACGTGTAAACCGGTCAAAATATACTCTAATACCCATAATTAATCAATTTAAACCATTTTCAACTCTGCTCGAAAAGTCGATGAAAACAACCCTCAGGCCCACGTGTCCGGATTTCGAAAATTTTCGAAGATAAATATTACCCATTACCTATCGAACTCAAATATATAATTTATTCTCAATTCCACGTCCAATTTCGTGGTCAAATAGGTTTTATACCAAAAACCCCTACAATTTCTACTAATTTCCATGTTTAAATCCTTATACAAACCATGTATTTTACTTGTAATAGGTGGGAATCACTTACCTTGTGTTGCTTGATGAAAATCCCCCTTTGAAGCTCTCCAAAATCGCCCCAACCAAGTGAAAATGAAAGAAAATGGCCCAAATCCCGTTCTTAAAAGAACCCCTCTGCCCAGACGACCTCTCGCATCTGCGGAAAAGCAGTCGCTTCTTTGGCTCCGCTTTTGCGCAAAAACTTCCTCGCTCCTACGGAAGCCCACTGTCAGCAGCCCACCGCACCTATGCAAATTCTTCTGCTCCTGCGCAACCGTAAGTGCGACACAGCCTAGCGCATCTATGCAAATTCCTGCACCTGCGGCACTTGCCTCGCTTCTGTGCACACGCAGGTGCGCTGCTTGCCTCCGCTTCTGCAACTTCACGCCTAGGCTGCCCAAGCTGCTTTTGCGAGCCTCACCTCGCTTCTGCTAGGTCTCTTATGCAGCCATACTTCCGCAGAAGCGATTGCACCAGCATCAAAAATTCCTCAGCAACTCCATCAAGGCTCACATCGATCCAAATCCCGTCCGAAACTCACCCGAGGCCCCCGGGACCCCATTCAATCATACCAACCAGTTTCAATACCTAACACGATCCTGCTCGAGGCCTCAAATCATATCAAACAACATCTAAACTATGAATCGACGACTAAAATCCTTCTTAAAACTTCCAACCTTCAAACTTCGACGAACACGTCCGATTCTTATCGAAATATTCCGGAATGACGCCAAACTTTGCGCACAACTCATAAATCACAATACGAATTTATTCCAAGGCTCGAAATCCCAAAAGGACATCTATAACATTAAAATTCACTTCAAATCAAACTTAAAGAATTTTTAAAATTTTAAAATACCAACTTTCCATAATAAGCGTCGAAATGCTCCCGGGTGATTCGATACTTAACCCTAACATATGCGCAAGTCCGAAATTATCATACGAACCTATTGGAACCTTCAAATCTCGATTACGAGGTCGTTTACTCAAAATTCAAACCTTAGTCAATTCTTTCAACTTAAGCTACCGAAATTAGAATAGTTCTTTCCAAATCAATTCTAAACTGCCCGAAATTAAATTTCGACCACACGTACAAGTTATAATACCTGAAATGAAGCTACTCACGGCCTCAAACACGTCGAACGACGCGCTAGAGCTCAAAACGACCAGTCGGGTTGTTACATCTTAAAAAACAAATTTCGCGAGACGCTAAAATAGTTTTCCGCATTTTTGCGCCCAAAAAAACCAACTGAAGTCGGTCGGTTTCATAAAAAAAATTAAAAATAAATATTTTGAAAAAGACCGACTTCGGTCGGTTTTTCGATCGGTTTTTTGACCGACCGACGTCGGTTGGTTGGCCGCGGTCGGTTTTGGCCGAATTCCTAGAAGAAGAAGAAGAAGAAGAAGAAGAAGAAGAAGAAGAAGATGATGATGATGATGATGATGATGATGATGATGTTGATGACGATGATGATGATGACAGCAGCAGTAGCAGCAGCGAAAGTTGAAGAGAAAGAAGAAAATAAGGAAGAAGAAGAATAAGAGAGCGAGGAAGATAAAGAAGAAAGAAGGAAAGAAGAAAAAGTAGAGAGGAGAAAGAAGAGGGAAATAAAAATTTAAAATAATTTGAATGAATGTGGGTCTTTTTAAATTTTTGAAAATTTTAATATTCACCAACAACTTTTTCTATTTTTAGTCTGACCCCGACCCCCTTTAATCACCCTTCTTTTGTTAATCAAAAAATGTGTCCAAATTCTTACACAAGACTTCAAAAGTCTTTTTTAACTCATTCTTTCACGATAAAAAGCCCCTAAATCTCTTCATTCTCTCATTCTCAGCTTAAATCCCCTCATTCTCACATCCGACCCACCTCATTTACATCTTTTTGCAATGGTTAAGATTTGTCTACTTTTAGGTTCTCCCTATCTTCAGTGGATTTTCCACAATTAATATTTTGCGGGTCATATGATTTATTATGAGAAATTGATTGGTTCAATTCTTCTCTATGGTTGACGCTACACTATAAATTTTCTAATGTCGTGGTTCAGTAAATTTAAATTCTCTCCATATTGTTTCTCCTTTTCGGATCATCTTTGCCTTGATACTGCTAATTTTTTAACTAAGCTCTTCTCTCCCATAATATATAGGAGATAGCCTATTGAGGTTGTGTAACTAATAGTCAGTTTGAATAGTTGTTACCTATTGTATTGTATCGTATTGTTACTTTAAATACAGTGTTTGTTTTGATTGATTTATTGTATTGTATTAAATTCATCGTTACGTAACAACGAAAAGTGCTACTTTATGGAACAACAGATTTGATGTGATGGCGTTTTACCTTATTTTTTTCTCTCATTTTGCCCTTTCTTATTATTAAATAATCATATTTTGTCTTTAACGCTACTTTTTATGTAATAATTCTACCTCAGCATCCTATTTTTTTTTAGTAATGTTGCAAGTTTGTTCTTCATATTGTTGGTGCATGATACCATGATATGACGGCAAACGATATAATCTATCCAAATATTATATTAATCAAACAATACAATACAATACGATACATTGTGAAATGACATGTGACAACAATCAAACAAGCTGTAAGTAAAACCAAAAGCTTTAGCAGTTAGATGCAATGAAATAGCTGAATTTGACCTTTGTACACCTAAATTCACCATACTGCACTAAATACGGATATGGGCATGTATTTTTTCAAACAGTTGGTGAATGAGTGTTAGGCCTAGGATGTTCCAAATATAGTCAACATTTGCCTTTTCTAATTGCTCAGGATGCATTCAAGAGTTATATTATGATGAATAAATTATCAATTCCAACATTGAAATTGAGGTTTTGTGAGTTGGTCTGAATTTCAAGTTGAAGTACAAATTTCTTTAATTCAAGTCTCTAATTCACTCTTTGCAAATGATTTGGAAGCTTCTGTTACTTATTTCGAAGTGTCTGCAACGCTGAACCAAGGTTAGGGGAAAAAGGACCAAACAACAATCCAATAAGTACAGTAAATGAAAAGCACCGAATAAAACCTTCAAGCGACTAACTTATGCTACAGCTTCAAGGACTAGAGTCAGCTCCCCACTTCACGAACTAGACATTGTTGAACATCTATTAAAAATCAAGTGATTGAGTGGAAAATTTTACACTAGAGCCTTTTGCAATTTACAAAGTTTCAAAGCTGCCAAACAATTGAAAATACTTTAAGAAGATTATATCCAAATTTTTGGGCAATTTGGTGAAGACTTTAAGCGGGTTCAGTGTGATTTTCAGTCATAGGTTGAAGGAGGAAGAAGAACATGCTGCAATTTACTACATTATATATATTTTATGAACAAACTCTTGCTACTTTTTGAAAATCCAAAAATCAAGCTAAAAACGTATAAACATTATTCTATTTTTGTATCTATAGGAAAATATCCCTTAGTTTTATCCCTTTCACCCTTCAAAAACAAACCAAAATAACCGTTCTCATCTAAAAATATGTTAAACCTAAGATAACAACAACAAACAACAACGATAAATTCATTGTAATCTCGTAAGTAAGATCTGGGAAGGATAGTATGTACGCAGACTTTACTCTTATCTTGTGAAGGTATAAAGGCTGATTTCGATAGACCATCGACTTAGTAAAAGCATAGGCAACGTTGTTCAAACTGTAAAACCCAAGATAAAATTGGAAAACTAGGTAAAGTCAAGAAGATAAAAATAAGAAATAAACATGCGCATTCGACCCTCTTCGTGCTGTGAAGAGAAAGGAGGAAAAAATGGAAATGGAGGTAAGGGGGAAAAAAAACAAAGGGAAGGAACATTAAATTGTCAAATTAGCAAGGTTTGTTAGTTTCAGAAGTTAAAGTCAACTGTTGGTTATGTTCCACAAATAATGAAAAATACAAATTCATGAACATACCAAGCTCTAGAATCATTCACGAAGAACAATCAAAGGTTAAAATTCCCAAACGATAATTTAAATATTGGCTGAATCGATTCTTACGGAAAACAAATTATTAGATCTAAAATTTATAATACTGTACCTCACAAACGGTGATTGCTGTTAAGAAAAGTAGAAAACTGACTTTATTAGAGAACAAATTGATTCATATAAAATAACCCAAACCAAACATACAGTAAGCCTCACTGAGATCCGACTTATAGCCTGTTCGGTAAACCTTATCCAAAGCCATAAGTACTTTCTTTTCTTTTTTTAATTTGAAGTGTTTGGCCAAATTTTTTTTGAAAAAAAAAAAAAAACATATTTTGAATAAAAACAAAAGCAGAAAAAACTTTCTCCCCAAAAATATACTTTTTGAAAAGCACTATTGAGCAAAATATTTTTAAAAATATTTTTTAAAAGCTTGGTCAAACACTAATTGCTGCTTAAAAGTGCTTTTCAAATTAATTAACCAAACACAAATTACTTCTCACCAAAAATACTTTTGAAAAAAAGCACTTCTTATTTCTTAAGATAAACTGATTTTAGAAGCTTGGCTATTAGACGTCCAGAGCAAATTGGACTCGCCACATTGCTAAAAGATCATTTACTATTTTCCACATTTTGGGGTGCACGCATATATTAGGATTAGGAGGCAAGGATCTTCACAAGAAAATGAAAAAAATAGAGTCCCTAAGATCAAAACCATCCCAGCAGAATGGCAAGAAATGTCAAATTACAGCCCAACAAGGAATAATGAAAGAACTAATGAAGTTCAAAATTGAACTAACATAGCTTAATTATATATTCCTCAATTAAGTCAAAATTGGATTAAAATAGCTTAATTATATATTCCTCATTTTCTCTTTGGCTTCTTTGATAGCTTCCCTGATAGTTTCCCGTTCTTAACTCCCAAGTATCTGTCAATCTCCTCGTCACCATCATCTCCGCCTCTGTGTTTCCTTTTGCCACCACTTTCTTTGATTTTCTGTATCAACACACATTGGATGTTAATTATCTAATAACTCCATTGAGCAACGTATTACCATGAAAACATGCAGAGAAAATCCTCCATAAACTACTGATAACCTATACAATAATAATGTATCAGGAGAGTGCCACTAGCTGCATGGAATAAAGTATGTGTTCCAAAACGATTTGGGGGGCTAGATATAAAGAGTTGTAGAAAATGGAATATGGAATCAGTGGGGAAGCTGCTATGGAAACTAGCAATGAAGCAGGATACTCTATGGGTGAGATGGGTGCATGAGTTGTATATGAAAAATGATGTGAATATATGGGATCATCAACCACCTCTTGACTGCAGCTGGTACTGGGAGAAACTCAATTCACTCAAGCTGGAAATGAAGCACTGGTACCTTGACGGCAGATATCTGCTGACATCAAATGGAGCTTATTCTGTATCTATGAGTTATAATGCTTTACTGGGGGGACATGGTGAAACTGACAGAAGTTGATTTAATATGGACAAGGCTTATGCAACCAAAGCAAAGATTCATAGTTTGGTTAGCAAGCCAAGAGAGGCTGCTGAAAAAGAAAAGACTCGAGAGAACACAAGTGCCAGTGACTGAAGATGCGTGTTGTTTATGTGAGGAGGGGCTGACTGAAACTCAAAATCAATTACTTTCTGAATGTTCATGGGTTACTGAAGTAAGGAGAGAGTTGTCAGCCTGGCTAGGAATTCAGATACAGAAGCATGGGGTAAGACGAACAATAACATGGATCAAAATAAGGCATTGGAGACAAATGAAAAAGGAGTTGATCATGGCAATCTGGGCGCAATGATATACTACACCTGGCAGGCTAGGAATTGGAAGCAGTTTAGGAACATCAATATAAATACAAGTTTTGTTAAAGAACAGATACAGAAGGAAACTAAGCATAGACTAGATATGATACAAGGTACAAAAAGAGCTCGAGGATGTCAAGTGTTAATACAGAGATTATGTAACTAGTTTTCCAGTTGAGGCCTAGATGACTCAAGCACCCTTCCTAGAAGGTGGTTTGAGCTTCAGGTGCTCTTTAGGTGTATCAATTTGGTTGTTATGGTAATATTTCACATTTATTACCCCAAAAAATAATGCATCAGCATGCAAACATCACTCATGGAATAAGTTGTATGCATGTCACCTCTCACAACATTCCACATCCTCCAACTGAGAAATACACATAACACAAATAACAGCTCTACATCCAAACCACACTCAAAGAATCAAAATATGCTCGCACTATCTCTACCTTATTACCTCTCTGACATTAACACCTGAACCTAATGAAAATGGTGAAAGAGAATTCAACTATAATATTAAGTCCTAAAAAGGGAAACTAATAATAAAAATTAGGGCCCATTTCACTTGATTTAATTGACTAAATTTAAACAGAGTCTTTAATCCGTGCACTCAGAAGCTGACCACCTACTGCTTGCCGCCCACTGAAGTACACCCTCACCCTCCCGCAAAGGGAAAAAACACAAGGAGACGAAGTTTACCATCTGTGAGATCCTCTTGGCTTCTGTTACACGCTCCAAGAGTAGCAAAACCTCCTCTTCCTCCGCAGGATACTCAGGTAGTTTCTTCCCTGAAGATCATCAATTTTTAGTTTGAAAACGTGTACCAGACAGACAAGAAGTGCTAGAATAAGAATATATTAGAATCTCGGAAATAATATTTCTGTATTTTCATACCAATAAGCTTTTCTATCTGTATATACCACTCCAACTCATACTGATTCACTAACGATATGGCAACCCCAGAACGTCCTGCTCGTGCAGTTCTTCCCACCCTATGTATATAATCCTGCAGGCCATGCATAGAGTGATAAGCTAAGATCGCATCAACAACAACAACAACAACAGCCCAGTGTAATCCCACAAGTGGGGTCTTGGGAGGGTAGAATGTACGCAGCCTTACCTCTACCCTGGAAGGGCAGAGAGACTGTTTAAAAATCGCATCAGAAAATAAAATTAAGATTATTCAAATTGAAATGATGAGTATGAAGTCAAGTTTCATTGATCTTATTGCATAACAAAGGACCGAGGTATTCTTTTAATTTTGTTGACTATGGTGTCGGGGCCAGCTTGCTGGAACCTCGATAATTCCACCGGGTACCAACTACCTCTCGCACCAGCACAGGTATAGGGTAACTCTACCTACCAAAGTTTGGAAAGATGGGAAGAAATCACTTAATATTCGATTTTTTCAAATTCCAAACAAGTTGAACTACATAATTAAGGTTCAGCTAAGAGTTTTAATTATCTAGCGTTTGGACAACTTTTAAAAAGTTTGTTTTGAAAGAACTTTTTTGAAGAAAAAGTTTGTGCAAAAGAAAACTTGTCTGGATAGCTGCAGTTTTTTGGAAGATATGTGGGTGTTCTGGGAGTGGAAAAGTTTTTTTTTAAATCAAGGGAGGGTGGGAGGAAGTTTTAGTATTATTTTTTGAAAGCCAAAAAACAAACCAACACCTTCAAAAAGTTTTTCAAAAACTTCCTAACCGGAAAAGGTCCATGCCTAAGCATAGATAAATCCAGGACCACCCCAATGAACAGAAAAAACAACATACAACTTTACAAGCAGTAAGAATAAAAGATCCACCTTTGAGTTTGTTGGAATATCATAGTTGATAACCATATCAACGGATGGGATATCAAGTCCTCGACTGGCTACATCAGTGCAGATAAGGATATTGCACTCTCCAGCCTTAAATTTGTTTAGAGCTCCAAGCCTTTTTGTCTGTCCAATAAAAGATGATATTTTTGAGGGGGAATGATAACCAGCAAACAGAAAAGATGCATGCCTTGAAGTTCAAAATATACCTGAGTCATCTGACCACTAATTGGTATAGCTCTCAAGCCAAGATTTCGAAGCATCAGAGCCAGTAGACGAGTTGCATCACACGTACGAGTGAAAACCATTGATGTACTGCCAGACATCTCAGTCAGAATATAGACAAGATAGCAGTCCTGTGGGCACAAAATAATATAGTCAGACAACAAATCATTATTCAATAATTAAAGTGGGACCAGAAATCATTATTCAGCACAATGGTGTGAAGTGCGTGAAGCAAGGAAAAGCGACAACCCCCTTTTCGCTTAAAGCGAGAAGCGAAGCGCTAGCTTTTTTGAAATGAAACGAAATTTTTTAAAAAAAATATTAAAATAAATACTGCATAGACAACACATGTAACTGTAAGCAAATGTTCGATACTTCAATGTAAAAACTAAAGAGTAGCATCCATTAAAGCACAAAAATGAAAAAACAGTGCAAGAAAATGAAGAAGAAGAAGAGGAGAAGAATGAGAAAGAAGAACTAAAGGGGAAAAAAAATTCGCCAGCATTTCGCCGCTATTTGGACGCTGAAACAGTGAAAGAAAAACTTGAACCCTAGTCGCCTCTTTCTTTCTCTGTTGTTGCTGGTCGATATGTTTTAAAAAAAAATATCTTTTTTAATTAAATAGGTTGGCAGCCCTTTAAAACAGAGAAGCGCACGCTTCTTACGCATCGTCGCTTCTCGCGTTTTAGTGGGAAGCGAGCGCTTTTGAATACCTGCTACGCTTCAGATAGTAGAAGCGCTCGATGGGTCTCCTCGCTTCACTTCTCGCTTTCAGCGAGGAAGTGCCCGCTTTTCACAACACTGATTTAGCAAACAAAAGGAATTTTGGGGTCTTTTACGTTTATTCCTCGTATACTATCTCTAGCATCCAGTCCCACAATTATCGGGCACAGTGGCATAGCTACTTTGTCCTAAGGGTGGTCAGCCAAACACCCTTCGCCAAAAAATTATATTGTATATATAGGTCGAATACCACTTCACATGATCATATTATATTTTGAACACCCTTAACTTAGGTGTAAGAGTTAGCCCGATGGTCAAGGGTGTTCAAAATGAGGACGAGTTCCTGTTATCCAAATTAAAACTAAACAGACACCATCAGACCACCATGTTTGCTCTAATTGACTCTGCTCTTTAAATCCATAAACTTCTTGATAAATAACTGTAAAGGTTAAATTTGTGTAAAAACAAACAAACAATCAATCAAGAAATTTTATTAATTAAAAGTGCTTATTAAACAAATTGTAAAATTTAAAAGTCAAGCTCTATAAAAATTTCTTTAACAAAAAGCTCTTTACAGGGTACAAACCCTCTCAAACTCTATCTTTCCTTTGGTTGCTTACTATAATTTCTTTTGTTCTCTTTTTATGTTAGTTTTGATTTATAAAATTGTACTTCTATTATAGTAATTGTTTTTATGGTTTATTAGTTAAATATTACGTAGTTTGATTTAAAATTTTCGATGCATCCATTAATCGAAAAAAAATTATAAACTTCTTTAAAGTTTGAATACCCTTAGCGAGATTCCTAGCTACGACACTGCTCGGGCACTAGCTAAACTAGTCGTCCTTTTTGAGAAGAAATTAGATAAACTAGTCCTTCTGATAATTTTAATGCCAAAAAAACTGGATTTGCCGATAGGGAGCTTTAAAGATGCTATTTTACATATTGCTATTAAGGCCACCCTTCGCAACCTACCTCTCCACCTTAGCAGGTTCTGAATTCCCTGCTGCCTCCCCCTCGGTTAGCCTTAATTTCCCACATGTCCTCCCCCCTCCCCCCTCCCCTTTTTCCCCAAGAGCCTTCCATGCTCTGTCATCTGACCCCACCCCCTTTTCCATCACTCATCTCTTGTCCTTCATGCCTAATCTAACACCTTGCACCCCCACCACTGTAGCACAGCTCCTAATGCTAGATCCCTCCCCTTTGCAGAAGCTTCCAGCCTGCAGTGCCCCATGTCCTATATTGAAACTCACCAGAATTCTTCCCTGCCAACTCCGTGCCGTCACTTTCCCCTTCGCCCTAACTCTATCTCATGCAGAAACCCTAACGTTTTGTTTTGAATTCAACCCAAATCAAGGGGAGAAAAACTTCTTCACTTAATTTTCTTCTTAGTTCCAATGTTGTAAGCCATACATTAAATCTCAAAAAAGGTCTACTCACCAGGGAAAGAGGAGGTAAAGCCTGACCAAAGAAACAACCACCTAGTATAATCCCACAAGTGGAGTCTGGATGTAAAGTTTTTTTTTTGGTGTGTGTGTGGGGGGG
>MCJB01015031.1:17701-54544 GCA_002018475.1 Nicotiana obtusifolia
GGGGACGAGGATATGCATGTCCCTAGAACATCTTCTCTGCCCTTTTGTCGAGGGGAATGTAATGAAAGAACTAGCATAGTGCCAGATTCCTAATAGTTGAGGGAGTAATAGTGCTACTAATAATACAAGAAACAATATATCAAGAGTAGAAGTGTGAGAAACCCCATAGCAGAGACCAAGAATACAGTAAGTTACTTGATTATTTACATATTTAGAGAAAAGAGACTAAATGTGCGCAAATGGGTTTTTTAACAGCATATGCCGGGGCAGTCTAACTGTGATAAGCCCTCTATGAGGCCTGACTTTGCGTCAGTCAGATTATGTTCGCTTCAAATAATCAAGAGATGCAACTACTTATAAAATTTTATGATTAATACTTTTGGGAAAGCTGCAAATATGAATCTTGTAAAGAGTGACTGGTCATCCTAGTTATTACTTTGTAAAACTAAGTTAGCAGCACAATCATTATGATCATGTCTCTTCCCTCTTTTATCCACGTGATTGTTTCTTATTCTGGTGGTGCCACAATTTCAAAACTCCCACATCCTTTAGCCATATAATGATGATTATTATGAGAGCACAGCAACACAAATAGTGTTCTGTAGTAGGAATACACTTTCTCTGAACACCATCGGCGCTTAAGCAGATAAATTCAAGCTCATCGATTGTCATCAACAGGATGTAATTTACATGGAACATCATTATTAAGCCAATTGCTGGATACAATGCTTGTCACTTGGCTTGCTTTCTCCCAACAAACCTATAAGAGAAACTTTTCACTAAAGAACTAACCTTATACTTGGCAGGAAGAAAACGAAACTGCTGCTTCAGTGTATCAACTGTGGAATACTTAGATGCAGCTTCAATCTGAAACAAATTATAAACAAAGTTACGCAAAATACTCTTGACCACCAACAAATTATACGGTGAAAATTGGCATCGTTATATTTGTACCTTCACAGGATTTCTCAAACAAGCCCTCTGAAGTTTCTTTACCTGTAGTTCAGTGTACAGGTATATTTAGAATCAGACTTCCCATGCAACAAAGTTCACTCCTCGAAGGTTTCATCAAGAGTGACACAGCAGAAACTATTAGGCATGGAAATAAATTCCTTAAAGAGAAAAGCAGAACAGAGCAAATTAACTTGCCATTCACAACAACCCCACTTTCTCATTTTTCTTTCCCAGACAATTTCATGTAATAATCATATTGCTATTATGATATAGAGAATAAGTGCATCTACTGCCATAACAATGATTACTGATCATTAGCTGCATGGCAATATGAGAAAAAGTTGAAAAACAAGTAAAAAGCTCCTCCATTTTATGGTATCTTCTCATAAATGTCAGACCGAGCATGATATTTGGAAAATAAATATGGGAAATTTTCATGAAAGCACTTTTCCTACCCAAGCACTCAGGAAAAGATACCTATCCAGCCATCAGAGAAGGGAATTTCTCTTAAGAACGGAACCTAGAAAGAGAAATTGTCCACACAGAGAATAGACTATTTATAATTAACAACGGATTCATATAAACCACGTGAAAGCAAACCTTTTTGGTCATTGTAGCAGAAAATAGATAAGTCCTTCGATCGTGAGGGATCGCATGCAAAATCTGATCAAGGGCCTTTTCAAAATCCTCATTTAGCAGCCTGTCTGCCTCATCCAATACCTGTTGCATGGACAAATTCATGACTCAGAATATGCATGCATGCTCTTATCCAGCTAAAATAATCTGTTGTGAAACACATTTATACTTTTTTAAAACCTAGACTTGGTTACAAATAGAAATCAAGATATTAAAAGATGGTCTAATACAAGTCTGAATACCAATCGAATCGCATATAATGAACTGCATTTTATTTTTGGATAAATATTGCTTCAATTAATGAATTTCTTGCTTGGTCCAATTGTCCGCAGCTAAGGCGATGAAGCTATTGTGCCTCATGCTGTAGTTGGGGGAAAAGCATTTAACTGTCAACCCACATGGAGACAAGCAAGTTTCAGAGGAACATATCAAGCAAAGTAGTCAAATGCTTTCTGCGGCTCAATATGTTGGAAAGTTAAAAAGTAAAGACCAACGAAATTTGCCAATGCAGCCAGGAAAAAATGACAAGCAGCTTCTCCTCTGACAAGAGACATACTGTATGCATGCTGTGGGGAATATGGACCAGACGGCATTCGAAAATCATATCACTTATCATATCACTTGCCAAACATCAAAAGGCCTAGCCTTGAACATGCAGCAAATATCACTTTTAATGTCAACAGTAACATAATAACATATGATATCTTCAACCAAATGTCGTGAATCAACATTGCACTTTTGGGTTTTCATCCAAAAGAAAACAAAAAGAGTGCATAAACAGGCAGAACGAGAACATATCTGGAACATTTTCAGCATAAGACTCAATGGACAAACTTACCAAGTACTTTATCGTACGAAGAGAAAACCCTTTAGTATTGGAAAGATGATCCAGTAGCCGACCAGGTGTTGCCACCTACACCAGACAGCATGCAAATGAGCACTCAAATAAATGTCAGAGATTAAGCATATTAAAAAATCTGTAATAACAATATACAATAGCTTTAGCAAATCTGGTGTAACAAGTCATCCACATGGCTTACTAAACTGACAAGGCAACGGAATAGATGTTTGGATGTTGAAAATAAGCCAGCAAAATATTTGACTGAGTACACTTAGAAGTTTTCTTTGTTAGGTAAGCAAGAATTTTATCAGTAAGTTGCATCAAGATGATGCATAATGATACGTCAGGAACCTTACAAAAACACAGCCTCTGACTGCACAAACATATCTGCTGGTTGAAGAAATCTAGTAAACTATCAATATCATGTACATGTTTTGACTTGAACCAAAAAGCTAACAGAAAAGGTTGTTGCAATTTGTAAATATTCTCCTTTTTGTTCAAAAAACATCTCTGATTTCATTCCCTCCAAATAGTCCACCAGATACAAGTAGGGATTGTTGCCCATCTCAGTACGCTTAATAGCTGATATTATATTAATTCCACTCACTTAATAGTTGATAATATATTACTTCCACTAAGACTTCTATAACATGAGCTTTCGGAGAGATACTTTTGAAGCTCTCATAAGGAAAAAGGTCACTGATCTTACAATCCTAGGATGTGGCATGGTGCTGAATGAACATGGTTTAAACTGAACAAATAGATTTGCCAAGGCACGGCCAATGGTACACCAATTTTGTTTTTGCTTAGATTGCTAAAAGGATTCATCATCAACCTTTTACAACCATCAAATACCTCTTCCAAAAGAGGTATGGATATTAATCATTCATGAGGACTTCTGTATAAGCCAAGGCATTTTGCAAAGTCAACACAGAAGCACATTTCCTATCAGATAATCTAAGAAGAAAAGGCAGCTAACATCCAGTAATGGCCTAGATATCAGGATTAGGAGCCCTTCTCGCAAAATATAGGCAACAACTTTAACAAAAAGCTGAGAAGAGAATGCATTTTCAAACAACTGGGGCAAGGTAACTGACTTTTTTTGGATAGGTGGGTAACTAACTATTTGACATCTAGTCTGGAACATTTTATACATCTATAGAAAAACAGATGACCCCAAAAATTATTTAAAGGAGACATCACAAACTTATGAAGCTAACTGCACGGTCCAAATAATAGCATGCGGCTACAGTGACCTGACATGCTTAGTCAAGGCTCGGATTGTATACTGTAGCAACAGCATCAGAGGTAAACTGCAGCTGGGGCTCCTCTGTCTGTCCCCTAAACATGCAATGCCATATGAATATTGCACCATCAACTCTTTTTTTCAAAAAGGTCAAGTTTATATTACACCACCAACTGTGCCTCATATAGTATTGCCTTATAATAAATCTTTCGGAAGAGATTTTACCATCTGTAGCTCCATTTCTACTTGCTTCATCTTAACAAGAGACACAAATATGTGGAAGTAGATATTAGTACTTACAACAATGTGAGGCCGTTTCCCAAGGTTGATGCTCTGCTGTACTTGATCTACCCCTCCAACCAGCTGTGAAACAATTACCAGCAATCTTTTAACAAAAAAAAAAATGTCTAGCTGAATGCCAATGTCAACCATCATATATGACTGTTTCAATTCTGACATGCTCTACCCTGTTCTACAGACATGTCGCTACAAATACCTATTGTCTAACAAGTAGTTATCAACCCTTTGGACTACATTTGAAGGGGAAAATGAATTGTTCATGCATCTAAATATGACTTAGTCAAGCTCACCACTGCACATTTTACTCCAACACCGGATCCTAAAGCTTCAAACTGTTCAGCAATTTGAATCGCGAGCTCTCTGGAATACACAAAGAAAAAAAGTTTGGAAATTAAATCACCAAAGAGCTTCTACAAAATAAGACAAGTAATCAGACGAATAAGGGACCTTGTTGGAGAGAGAACGCAGGCAAAAAAGGCATGCGGAGAATCTAATAGGGCTTGCAGTATGGGAATTGCAAAAGCTCCAGTCTTTCCAGAACCCGTTTGAGCCAGACCAATTAAGTCTTTGCCTAGAACAAAACCCAATCAAACAGTTTATAAGAAATAATACATAGAGGATGAAATACAAAAGGTTTAAACAATAAAAAAGGATCAAAATACAAATAATGTTCTTTAGAAAGTCTTCCAATCTACTATACAAATTGGAACACTTTTGAGTGCGTCGAAGTCCAATGATAGATAAGAAAATGTATGATGCCAGCAATTTAGGAAATGAACTCTATGCCGTCAAAGGATCTCCCTCTATCTCTCTCTCTCTCTCTCCAAATTTTCAACTTCAATGTATGTGGAATCACTGCCCAAAGCTCACCCCCTACTGGTTTATTAGCAGCACTCACATTACTTGCTTGACTGAATTTTGCATGGTCCACCAAACGTCCCTCAAATGCAACATTATATAACTTAGTGGAAGATTTGCACTGTACAGACATATGATCTCTGACCAGCTAGCAGTCATACAAGGATCTTACAGGAAACCCACATTACCTATCCCCTTGTCACTCCAAATTTTCAAGTTCCTAAAGAATTTCTAGTTCACAAATATTCTATTCCATTACACTGGATTGTATCAAATACCATCACTTGAGGCAATTGCATAAAGCTGCTTTATCCAGATTTGGATACGCCCTGCCTACAGCACCATTGTATCCAGAAACTAATTCTCTACCCCTAATGACAGGAAATTTCATCAGACCACCCCCCCCCCTCTTCTCCCTCTCTCTCCATGACTAGTGTTTGACATTTTAACAACTTACCCTTTTTTTTTTTTAAATCTGAATATAAACTCTCCCAGTAGCCAGAAAAAGGAAGATTCCTAGTTCACAACTTATTCCAACACTTAATTACCTCTCTCCATAAATTTGCTCTACAACAAAATGTTATGTCTCTATTTTGCACTTCTCTATTATTCATAAAGCTAACATTTTCCTGTACTTCTCAAACAATGGCTTCCACAAAATCACATCTTCAGACGTTTTGCTACTACGGGCAAAAATGGGATAGTGGAAGTTTCAACCCCACAACCCAAAACAAACCTAAAAGACACTAGCATAATCAGCTTAGAACTTTAAGCCTATTTGAATTATTATTACATATCTTAAGTCCACTCGAAATATCATATTTATAAGGAGGAAAAAAGTAAAGATAAGCAAGAAAGAGTAGAACATGCTGTAAAGGCAAAGATGAAAAAACATAAAGAAGGGAAGAAGAAAAGACCTTCAAAGGCATGAGGAATAGCTTCAGCTTGTATTTTAGAAGGGGTTTTCCAACCCAAACTATCACAAGCCTCAATCAGTTGATCAGAAACTCCCAGTTCTTTGAAAGACGTCACTTCTTCTTTGGATTCTTCCATTTAGCGGTTATCAACAGTGGGTTCTATTATGACAGTAACTTCAAATCAACAAACTGAATCACGTTACTGAAAAGGGACTTAAAGCAAACAGAAAAGTAATTTTTCTCCCAATTTCTTTCTTTTTATTCCAGTCCATTTAATAATCCTCTTTATTTTCCAAAGACAAATAAATAATCTCTCACAGACATCGACTCTGGATATTTCCCTTTAACTTTTCAATACTCAAAGCAGCAAATTTACCGGGACGATTAAAAAAAAAAAAAAAAGAAGGACGTATGAAGCAAAATATATTTAATATTAACTTATTGAGGAAGTTTGTGACTCTCATACTTTGAAGCGGAGTCTAAAGTTGTTGCCATGTGACCAAGGGTTATGGGTTCTGAGCTGTGGAAACAGCTTCTTGCATAAATGCAGGATAAGGCTGCATACAATAGACCTTTGTGGTCCGATCATTTCCCCCGACTCCGCATAGCGGAAGCTTAGACCACCGGGTTGTCAAATAATTCATTCAAAGGCATTTACAATCCAATGTAACGTTACTTTTTTTATTTGAAAAAAAAAAACAATCCATTTAAAATTGTGTAAGAAAAGAAAGACGAATTATACCATTTAAAGGACAAAGATTTATCTCGTGTATAACGCAACAACATAACAAATCACTGTAAGTCTTCATTAATCATACTCCAATTGAAAAACCATAACAGCAGAAGTTAGACGACTCACAGCCGTAAACAGCACGAAAAAAAAAAAAGCAGAAAGGAGAAGAAGATACCTCTAAGGACGTCTGCAGTGACTTTCGGCGGCGGCGGTGAACAAGGAGAGGCGGCAGTGGTGTTCTTCAGTTTGTGTACTCCAATTAGAAGGTGCCCTCTTTTCTAAGTTTTTCCTTTGGAGGTATATTGTTTTAATTTTTTGAAATGTAAAGTTGTTAATAATTTTTTTATAATTTATTTTTTTAATAATTGTTTTTTAATTGATAATATTGTTAATTTTATTTAATTTTTTTTAGACATTATGGATCTTAGGTAATATTTTATTAATTATAATTTTGAAAAATAAAATTTCTTTTGGCAATTGTTATAAAATAAATGTACTTTTGTACTAAAAACTAAATATTTTTTTTAAATAACTATATACCTATTATATTTTTTAAAAATGGGGCCCCTAAATTTGAGGGCCTAAGGCACAAATAATGCTAGAGTCGACCTTGGTGCGAATAATAGCGGACGGACTATATATCTTTCTTTCAAAATATAGAGTAACACATAAACCTTGGGTCATATACGTTAATTACAAGATCTAATAATCTATATTTATATACTAGTATGTATGAATGTGTATTGCTCGTTAATAATGGCATGTGATGATTTAAATATTTTATTTATATGAAAGAACAATAAATTTAATTAATAAAAGATTTTTATGTATAATAATACAACAATCATCTAAATGCCGAAAAATATTATTACATTAACATATACATGAATTTAAAATAAAAGGACATCATCAAAACTTACACAAATGATCAATTTTGTCATATTAGCTTTAATGTGGTGGTATCTTAATGATCACTTCTTTATGGACAATATTGTTTTGTGTATGTTTCTTCATAATGCTTTGGTTGCTCTACCTTAACCAAAACTCTTGTTGTCGATCTTGATATCCCTCTTGAAAGTGTAACATATAGTTATTCATGCAAGAAAATATATTGCGGTAAATATAGTCCAATATTTAAGATGTTTGTTCTTGTGCTTTATTTATTATATTTGCAAAACATAAACATACTAAAAATTATTTTCACACAAATTTAAAAGGATATTTCTTGGTTTCGGAAGACGAAAGTTGAATTTATGGATAAGAATAAAGTTAGAAGCACATTGATCAGTGCCATAATTTTTGCATATATAACGTTATTGTCAAAACTTCTACATACCATTTGTGTGCTATTACATAAGATATTCCGCGTATTTAAGTTTTTCAGTAGCATGACAGGCATATTTTTCTTCAAAATCAACCATATACAATGGAATATCAACATAGTCTATTATATATGCGGTGACACTAACATACGGAAGAAATAATAAACTTGCAAATAAACATGTATGGTAGAAGGCCGTTTGGTATTAAAGTATTTAAGTATTCTTCTTTGTAGTAATTATTGATATCATTTTCTGCTAAGTCAAAAACAGAAAAATATTTTGGTTTTACTATAAAATTTTGCAATCAACCTTTTATTTAGTTGATCAACATATTCATTTCTGCTAGCTAAGATGTCTTTTTAATTCTATCATGTGATTTGTACAAATTGTGTTCTAATCTAATGATAGAAATATTTCTCTTATTAAATGCACTACTATTACCATTGGGATTGATAACCAAGTGTTCAGGAAGAATCAAATCATCTTTTATTGGATACTCTTATTCGTTTTCGATACGAAGCAAGAAGACACTGAATACTGGATCTGCTTTTACTTTATATTTATTGTCAGTTGAATCTTTTTCGTTCGAGGCCAGAAGTATAACTTTGGCAAGCTAGATTTTATAGTCTCTGCTTTTGTCGATTTTAGAACTACTGGTAGTACTTGACATAAATACCCCCAAACCATTAATTTTTCACCAAACGGTTCATTGATATCCAATATATATCTAGAACTCCGTTTGACACTTAGCTATAAATACTTCATCCCATATTATCAATTTTGCTTTCTATATAAATTTAGCACCATTGCTGCTTTGATATATTTGTGATGATTATTTAAGTTGTTTGAAGAGGTATATCAAATCTAAAGTGGGTGGCCTCACAATAAAATCGTCGTTGATATACCGCTTGCTATTCTTGCTAACAGTGTCATGCCTCTTGATATGATATTTGCAAGTAATGCATAACATAGATATATTATTTCGATTCCGTCGGAGGCATCTACAAAGAATAATCCCCTTATAGCAGAGTCGACTCTTTATAATATAGTTTTGAAAGCTTGTTCTTGTTAGGGATTTAGTTTTGATTGTGTTTTTTTCAGACACTTGTATAGCATTTTGATTCTTAATAATATATTAAGCTTTTTACTTTGTGCTCTGATGCTCTTTTTGTGAAATAAATTTATGTGCCCTATTGATTTTTTTTTAACTTGAATAAGAATTACTCATGTGACGAATTTAAAAAATAATTAAATTGGATTTTCTTTCTAAATAATTAATTATTTGATTTTAACATTAAAAAAATTATTCTATGTTGATTCAGATCTTAATATTAGTTCATCTCTTATTTTGAATATTTAATTTTAATTATAATTTTATCTACCATAAATTTTATTTTCGAAGAGTAAAAGATTGATATGACAATTTACTTTTAGATATTTATGTATGTAGAATCATTAGTGGTATTGACTCTTACCAATTATTTTTTTCTCTTTTTCACACATTTATATTCTTAAATATTTTCTTAATTGTTGTTTAATAATAATATTATACAAAAAATTGATAGAAAAATATTATTTGAGTAGAAAAATAGTTCAAATATAATATAAGTATTTTTTTCTCAATGTCAACTCTCTATCGGAGGATTCTGATGAAATTGATTTTATTAAACCTTCCTACATATTTTTAACAAAACTTTAATAGATAAATTTTATTAATTTTAAAATCCTATATATTAAAAATTAGCACATAAGATATTGTAGTCCAAAAAATAAGTTATTTCAGTTATGTCCTTTCCCTATGAGTTCTTCCGTTTAATATTTTAGGGCTATTTTGATATATTAATATTGCATTTATATGTTTATAATAATATAGGCTCTCATTTTTCTAAATGGATTTGGACAATATAATACATTCTCAAATTAAATTAGTAATTGGACATTATAATACGTTTTTAAATTAAATTAGTAATAGAAATTTTTAAGAAGTATATCCTAAAAGTAATTATACTAATAGGATTCCTAAAGGTAATCATGTAGGATTCCTAACGTGTAGTATTATGTCCTAAAACTAAAGGATTATAAGGCTAATATGTAGAATTTCGGTTATGTCATTTTATTATGAGTTATTATGCTTAATATTATAAGGTTATTTTTGTAAATCGGCATTGTATTCATGCTTTTATATAATATCGATATAGATATATAAATATACATATATCTATATTAAAAGCATGACGGACTTAGCAAAATATCGTTTATTTTTTTACCCTTTAAAAACTAATTTCTTTTTAGACAAAGTAGTAATTTAAGTTATTTTCCTAATGTGTAGAAAAAATTATTTAATTATTTTTCTAATATTTTAGACTTAAAAATAAACTAAAATATGCATACTAAATTGTTTCTCATTTAAACTATTGTATATGTAAGAAAATTCTAATATTTAAGGTTTAAAATTAATTAAAAACTTACTCATATAAAAAAAATTCTTAGTTGAACAAATAGCTAAATTGGACGTTACTTTCTTGGGATGTGAATCACATTTTGTCGGGGATGCTATTGATTTATGAAACAAAATATATACCATATTGAGATGTAATTCAAAAACCTTAAAATTGTACAACTCGAATGTAACAATCCGACCAACCGTTTTGAGAATTAGCTTTTCTGTTTGGTGAATTAACGTCTCGAGCAGCTTCGTATTATGTGTTATGACTTGTGTGTGTGGTCGAGTCCAGTTTTCGGATAATTTCGGGGTCAATTTGGAAGAAGGATTCTTGTGTTAGAAGCTTAAGCGGTAAGAGTTGACTGGAGTTTGACTTTTGTATAGACGACTTTGAAATAGCATTTTGATGATTTCAATAGCTTCGTGGTGATTTTGGACTTAGGCGTGCGCCTGAATTTGGATTTGGAGGTCCGTATGATAATTTGAAGCATTTTGGCAAAAACTGGAAAGTTGAAGTTTTGGAAGGTTGAGTGGTTTGATTGGGAGTTGACTTAGTTGATATCGGGCTCGAATTGCGATGCCGAGAGTTGGATTAGCTCCTTTATATCATTTGGGACTTGCATGAAAAATTCGACGTCATTGCGGGTTGATTTGATATGTTTCGGCACGAGGTTTAGAAGTTAGAAGATTTGAAAGTTCATAAGTTCGGTTTGAGGTGTCATTCGTAGTTTCGACGTTGTTTGATATAATTTGAGGCATCGAGTAGGTCCGCGTTATGTTATGAAACTAGTTGGTATGTCCGGACGAGGTCCCGGGAGCCTTGGGAGTGTTTCGGATGGGCTACGAGCGATTTCTCCATTTTGTTAGACTGTTGATTTGCTGGTATTTGGTGTTCTTCGTCGCGTTCGCGATGAAACAGCCACGTTCGCGTAGTGTAATTTGGAGGCAGGCAAAAAATGTTCTTCGCGTTCGTAGGGAGTGTTTCGTGATCGCGTACGTGTGAGTTCTCCTTCATCGTATTCACGTTCCTAGCTTCGCGTTCGCTTAGCACAACCTTGGCAGCTGGTATTTTTCTCCTTCGCGATTGCATGAACTCGTTCGCAATCGCGTAGTACATTTTTTGTGGTAAGTGTTCTTTATCCGAAATTGATTATATTTCATGATTCCATAATTATTTTCATCATTAAATTAGTGAATTGAATGGAAGAAAATAAAATTTTATAAAATCTTTCAAAAATATAAAATAAAAATTTGAAGGGCGATTCGATATCGGAATTTGATAATTTTAGTATGGTTAGACTTGTATCGGAATGGGAGTTCGAGTTTTGTAAATTTTATGGGGTTCTGAGGTGCGAGCTCGGGGGTTGACTTTTTAGTTTTAATTAAAGATCGAAGCTTTATTATCCGAAATTGTTTCCTATGAGTTTCATTTATGATTTGAAGTTATTTTGGCTAGATTTGAGTCGTCCAAGGGGTTTCACCAGAGAAGAACATTTTTGAGTATCGGTCTATTTGTGATGGCCCAGGGGCATTGTTATTGTTGATATCCATGTAGTGGCATGCCTACCTTGTGCGAGTTATGACGTGTACATTTTGGAGTGTCGTTTCTTATGCGCCATTCATTGTCTCTGCTCTTACTTGTTGGCTTGAATTATGGTAGAACACTTGCACAAGCATACACGTAAATAAATCACCCATAACGGTTTAAGAAGATGAATCATGATGTTATTAACCATTTACATGTACTCCTATGTACTTGCCTTCTGTGTGAGAGTTATCCTGTTGGCATATGAGTTGTCCGTGCAGTCATGAGTCGTTGTTATTGTTGGCACGTGAGTGGTCCGTCCAGATAGATATTGTCCCTCTGATGGCATGTGAGTCATCCGTGCGGTTATGAATTGTAATGTGGGCACAAGATGCCAAGTGATCAGGGTTCATGAATTGGGACCCGTGATTTGTGAGGTTTGGTACCTCGTGGAAATTCTTGAATAAATCTGATGTAAAAACGGTTGTTCTTAATGAGTTGTTATTCTTGTTCCTTTATTTAATTCCACCGGACTTAGACTGTGTTCAGCTTACTTTACAACATTATTACCTGTTTGCTTCTTGTTGCTAATTATTGTTTCTAGTGTTTCATTGCGAGTATTGTTTTGTCTTCCTTACCATGGTTAGCTTTATATGAACATTGTTTTCCCCATTAGTTCACCTTCATAATTGTTCAGGTTGTTTAGTCTAGTACGTGTCTTGACTGTCCCTCGTCACTACTCCACCGAGGTTAGTCTTGATACTTACTGGGTACTGCTGTGGTGTACTCATGCTACGCTCTTTGTACATTTTTGTGCAGATCCAGGTATCTCGGAGTTGGTTGATCAATAACTAGTTGTTTGGGTTTTGCTGTGGAGACTTAAGGTAAACCTGTCGTCGCGTTCGCAAGCGTCGGAGTCATCTTCTGATATTGTACCTGTACTGTTTATTTCTATTCAGAAATAGTTGTATTTAGAGATTTTTCTAGCAAACTCAGTAGAGCTTATAAATTGTGCTACCGATTTTTGGGATATTATATCATATTGGAAATGTTGGCTTCATTTAGAAATATCTGGTTTCTGCTGAATAGTTATGTTGGTTAATTGCTATCATTTAATTCTGAATAGTTCTGTCGGTTAATTGCTATCACTTAATTAGTAAGTGTTAGGCTTACCTAATCTGTAAGACTAGGTGCCATCACGACATCATACAGAGGAAAATTTGAGATCGTGAGATAAAACTTTAGGAGAGAAATTATTTTCAATAGTAAAGAGGTAAATATGGCCCTTTTCCGTTTTTTATATTAGCAATATATCTAACATCTGATGGTAAATTAATTATCATGTTTACCAATTTTATTTTTAAATTTTTTTTAGGAAAATCCATAACCGCTATTCTTCGGACACACTGGGTAACCTGCTAATTACTCAGATTTAGAGATTTATAATAGTTAGCTTATTATAAGTAGTATTCATGAGCAAGTGAAACTCTACAACTTGACTCATAAGTACTATTAATTCCCTTCCAAATTTCGTTATTTGAGAAAAGAACGACCATGATAGCACGTATTGGAGCCATAACCTGCTGTCATTATTTAGCAATTTTCCATCTCGAGAACCATCATAGCAGAGGTGGATTCACAATTTTAATTTTATGAGTTCAGGATTTAGATTTTAACAATTGAATCTATCATCTTGTTTGAGTTATCGGTTCATAATTTAGTATTTTTAGAAATTTCAATAAATTTTACATAAATAAATGCAAATATAAACTAAGTTAAAAGTTACGAATTCAAATGAACCAACGCCTGAATAACTAGATTCGCCCCTGCATCAAAGAAGGATAATCACACTTCTCTTGAAATGTTCTCTTTCTTTCCCGTTTTAACTGAGTAGATGCAATCGGTGTCGGAGCATTCTACATTGTCGTCTTTTATTAGCTTCATCAAAATAGTAGCAACGACAAATTAGATCCATTACAAGCAGTACCGTGCTTCTCACTTATACCAATTAAAATCCATTACAAACAACATTATTCTTCACTCCATTTAAATCCCTCTGCTTATTGTTAACTTCATTTGAGTCATAAAAAAAAATTGCTTATTTAATTCTATAGTTAATGACAATGGTAACATATATCTTGTAGCAATCTACTCTCACCATGTTGGTTGAGGACATTCTTGGCGGCGACAAAATCAGAGAGTTCAGCCATTGCATCAGTTGCTTCTCCTAAGTGTGAAAATTTTTCGTATAAAAAAAGAGGCTAAATATTATTAACTTTTTAAAATAGTGACGGTAAGAATATAATATAAAATAATGACTAATGTTGGATTACAAGTGTTAAAAGTTGTTTTTTTTTAAATCCTAAATATACTTGGTCTGAGTTTCGTGAGGTCTAAATTATATAATTTTCAATAGGGAAATTTATCCAGATATACATTGGTAGCCTAATTACCATTATTAGGGACATTTGCACATAATTACCTAATATAGCAAGATTTTCAAAACATAGCAACTTAAAATTTTAAACTCCAGGGTGTGTTTGGTATGAAGGAAAATATTTTTCGAAAAATATTTTATAATTTTTTTATATTTGGTTGGTTTCAATGTTTTTGAAAATATTTTCCCTATCAAGAGAAAGAAAAATATTTTTCAGAACTCTTTTTTAACCTTCTACATCCTATTCCCCATCCTCACCAACCCTCCCACATCTCACCCCTACCCCCAACCCCACCACACCCACTTTCCCCCTCCTAGTTAATTCGAGCGCCTTCCTAAATTACTAAAGAACTTGGTTCTTTGTCTTACTCCTTACGCGTAAATAAAATAAACAGTAAAGTGAAAACAATAATTTTTACGTGAAAAATCACTCGGCTCAAAGGCGCAAAATCATGACCTGCCATGTAGGATTTTAACTTCAACTTCACTAAAACAACTGAGCCAAATGTATTGATTACAATACTTGTAACCCAATACCTTCACACTTTTCCTACTTCTACTTGTTGTATGAAATTACAAGTTACTCTAACTTGCACACTCAGACAATACTCCAACTAACATTGTTTGAATAACTTCTTGATTACAACTCAATCTCCTAATACACATGAACTAAACTGACTCAAGAAAATGACTTTCAGAACACACTTGATGAGACTCTTGAGTGTTGAATTGAAAATGCTATGCTACGTTCTTTAGTCGATGTGCAAAAGGATGGTCTTCAACAGTTCATAGGCAAAGTATTTAACTTTCCAATTCTCAGAGATCATTGGGAGTCCTACACGTAGTCAAACTCTCATTTGCTTGCAAATCCTGAAGTACGGAGGACTCCACAAATTTTGTGACTCATATCTGCTAGATATCTTGCAAGATATCCTTGGGCAACAATTATTATCCCATCAAGAGTCCTTCCTAGCAATATCAGACTGTAGTAACTTTACATAAAAGTTACTGCCCTGTAAGGACCTTCAGCAACTACTTTGAGAACCTGGTTATTAACACGCGTTCATTGCACATAATTGTTAATCATCAAAACTCAATTCTCAATAATTTTTCCTTTTTGATGATGACAAATTTTGTGCTCATGAACCAGGTGGTAACTTTTTATAAGCAGACACAACATCACATTTGAGCAGAATAATATCAATTGTTGAACAGACTTTGAACAGACAAATCTCTCTTCCCCCACTCTATCTTCCCCTTTTTGACATCATCGAGAAAAAATCAAAACAGCTATAAGACAAACTAAGCAAGCAGTTAATACAAGATTTATGGACATTGAGGCTACCCCACAAGCACAAGAAAAATCAAAGCAGATGAACGATGCTTATAAGATAAACCATGTGAGAAGCAGGTAAACAACATAAGAGAATTTATTTAGTAGTGCCAAATTAAGCCTAGGCCTTGATCTAAAACATTAAAACAAAATAAACTAGAACTTCCTGCATACTAATCAAAACTAGACATTGGAAAACAAAATACATGGCACCACTGGGCAACTAGAAGCAGACACACGACAAAGGGATAAAGGACCAAGATTAAGAGTGAGAGGTGGAGGGGGTCAAAGCCTTCACAAGAGTAGCAATATGTTGTGCATGAGCCTCTCTATCTTTTCTCAGCTCTTCCCTAAGCTGCTTGGTTTCCTTCCACAGTTCATCATTGTCCTTCCTGAGTTTAGCATTTTCTTCCAAGGCCAACTCTAACCCTTTAGAAAGCCCAGCAGCCTTAGTGCTTCCAGCAAAATAGCAGTACCAGTTGGACCTCTAGCCTTGATCTCACAACAGCCACACGGCCTAAGTGTAAATGCATCTAAAACATCATTGTGATTGCCAAACTTCAGCTCAGATAGAGAGATATTGAGGTTGTTAAACAACTCAGCCAATATGAGACCATATGGCATAGCATGCTTGGGCTTGGAGGTGTCTGCAGCCCTTTCCATATGTTGGATCATCAAACTAGGAAGGTTGATGGCCCTGCCTGTGTCCAATAGCTCCATCACAGTCATATCAAGCAGCGTGGCCTTATGCATCCTCTCAGACCTCTGTAGGATGCATGAATTCACAAGATAGAACAACAGCTTGTGAAAAGGTATTATGTCAGTCTTATATACCTTTTGAGGAGCATCCACTTCAAACTTTTGGGAAAACTTTCTGGTAACCACAATGCATGTATCCACATCATTGTCAATGAATGGCCATTTTTTCTTTCAATAGTTTTCAAATCCCAATGAGGGGATGTTTAATAGCAGCCCAAGTTCTTCAGCATCAAATTCTTACTCAAAATCTCGCACATAGCTCTTCACCATTTTGCCATCAAACTGAAGGTTGGCATAGTAGTCAACCATTGCAGGTACACACAAGGGGACATGATTTGACAAACATGTGTGTCCATCCCTGTAAGTCAAGCTTCTTTACCAACTGTGCCATACCATTTTCATCAGTGTTAGCAAGTATCTTTCCATTCAAGACTTTCCTATTTTTGAACTCTAACATCCTGTCAACTACCTCTGACTCAACCCTTTTCTTCTTTCCTTTGATATTCCTCTGAGTGGAGGCAGTCATTTTGGTAGGTTTGACAGCAATCTTCTTCACTTATGGTTTCTTGACCTTAAGGGAAGAACCGGGTTCATCATCCTCATCCAGCTCAACAACAACTTCAGCAATAGCAACTGGCTTTCTTGTCCTCTTGGAACTCCTAGCCTCTTTGATCATTTGTGCATCAATAAATTTTCTCTTGCTCCTGGTGAGAAGAGACCTAGTAGGAGGAGCCACTTCCTTTCTTGCCTGTGAAGATGTTCTTGTAGGCTTTGCAGGGGTTTTCTTTTTCTTCTTTCCCACCTCAGATAGTGGCAGGTCATCCGCATCACTTTCAACCTCCTCATCTCCTATGAAAGGAGTTAAGGAAGGCCTAGGTTCCTCTGATCCTTGCTCTTCATTATCTTATTCCAAAAGGGCCATGGTTGTATTTCCGAATAGTCATAGAGCCTTAAGATTTTTCACTTGCATTTTCTTCCTCACTTTCAGATTTAGGGTCCTCACCTTCACTTTCTTTTTCATTATCTCCTACACCCATATTGCCCTTACTCTCGGAATCTTCTTCTCCCTCACTTCCATTATCTTCTTCTGAAACTCCCGCTTGTTCGCCTTGTTGTTCATCTATTTTTCTCCCACTTATTCATCTTGTTGTTCATCTATTTTTCTCCCACTTATTCATCTTGTTGTTCGTCTATTTCACCTTCATTCTCTTTTCTGATTCACCCTCATCCTCACTTTTCTTTTCCTCAGAATTGTGATATTTCTCTTGTTCCACTTCTCCTTCCTTATTTGTTTCCTCATCCTCTTCCTCATCAGTCCAGCTATAAGAACTTCCTTCAGGACCTTCATTATCCACTATTTCTTTCTCATCTTCCCTTGCGACCAAAGGCAGGTCTGTAACTACTTTTAAGTTCTCATGTTGATCTACTACTTCCTTTTCTACTGCAGTGCTTTCTACATGTGGTGTGTCTCTCAAAGGTTCAATAGTGTCTAACGAGGACACCTCAATAGCAGATGTCAGAACATCAAGTTTTTATGGGGAAGGTTTTACCCGAGTATTGTTATCGATTGCAGGTTCCCCCTGAGTAGTAGGCCTCTTAACCTTTAGTTCCCCCTTAGCAGCAGCATGATCAAATGGTTTTTCACCTTTTGCTGATTTCCTTGAAGTAGCCTTGACCTTTGTGGGTTTAAAGGTGATATGTGAGGATAGTTACAGTTGCTTGGGTGGTTGGTTTTTGAAATGGTGGTACAAATATGGTAGAGGCTGGAGGTGGAACAGTGATAGTGTGGTGGTGCAGGGATACCGGAGGGTATAAGTTGAGAAATAGCAGGTAATAGTTCAAAAATAGCCGATTTTACAGTTTTTTTGGCTTAGACTTCTTCATTTTGGATTGAGACCCAGTTTTTAAAGATGACTTTGTCTTTGAGGGAGTCTGGCTAGGCTTGGTCACAGTGGAGAGATAACGATATAATTTGCTTTGGTTGTTGCTTAAGGTTGAAGAGAAATAGCGAATTTGGGAAAGGTTCTAAGAGGTGGTTTTAAAAGGGAGTAATCTTGATTTAACTCGAAGAGAGAGTGTGACTGACTTGAGTTCTAACGGGACTCTGATAACAGTTACATCTGACGAATGGAGTTTTAGAATTAATAAAAGTCTTATTTCAACAAAATTCCCCCTTGATCCTCGACTTTGATAACGAATAGAATTGATGCCTACTTGATTAAGGAGGTCTGTAAGCAACAGTAATTTCTGTTATTAAGTTTTAATGACTTTAGACAAGATGACACATACCCGAGTCAGAGAACCAACCCCTTTGCAATTCTTTAGCCATTTTCGCAGTAATCTTCAAACACAATAAGTCAATATCATAAGACACAATTATCAGTTAGATTTTCGAGGCAAGTAGGTATTCTTAGAGCAAGTATGAAACTGAATCAAGTATTTGATGCCTCAAACATCTACACCTATCGACCCTTTTCCTAGCCAATCATTGGGGTTCAACCTAGTGGGAGGACTTGATTAATTCTAGTTCTAGCTTGTTTCTTTCAAAGTGGTCCCTACTTAGTGCCTTAGTGAAAATGTCAATTTGATCTTCTACTTTACAAAAATGTATTGGGAGATTTTCCTTTTCAACATTATTTCTGAGAAAGTGATGTCTGATATCAATATGCTTAGTTCTATTATGCTGACAAGAACTTTTAGCAATAGCGCTGGTGTTGTCTCAAACGATAGGAACACAATCAACAAAAATACCATAGTCCCTGAGCTACTGTCTTGTCCATAGCAATTGAGCATAATAAGATGTTGCAGCTACATATTTTGCTTCAGTTGTAGATAGGGCCACTGAGCTTTTGCTTATTTATTCCCCAAGACACAAGGCAAGAACCAAGAAAGTGAGTTGTTCCTGAAGTGCTCTTCCTGTCAACATTAAAACCTGCATAGTCAACATCAGCATAACCAACTAAGTCAAAGTTGTATCCTCTTGGATACCACAGACACAATCAGGAGTTCTTTTAAGGTATCTGAGTATTCTTTTGACTACTTTTAAGTGAGACTCCTTGGGATTTGCCTAACATTGCACATAGACCCCCACTTAACACAATATCAGGCATGCTTGTAATAACATACGATAGTGAACCAATCATTCCTCTGTAATATTTTTATTCCATATTTTTCCTTTCTTCATCTAGATCGAGCTTTGTTACAATGGCAATAGGAGTATCAATTGACTTTGAAGAACCCATGTTGAATTTCTTCAAGAGTTCATTGATGTATTTTGCCTGGTGAATCATGGTTTTAGTATGTGTCTTCTTGATCTGTAGCCCAAGAAAGAGATTCAACTCACCCATTATTTCAAATTCATTACCCATCATTTCAGCAAATTTTTTGCGTAGTGTTTCATTAGTGGCCAAAAAAAAGATATAATCCACATACACCTGCACAATCAGAAGATTATTTCCCTTGTTATTCAGAAATAGTGTGTTGTCCAGTTTTTCCCTTGGAAAGTCATTAGTTAAGAGGAATTTTGAGAGCCTCTCATGCTAACCTCTTGGAGCGTGTTTCAATCCATATAAAACCTTGTCCAATTTGAAAACATGATCAGGGAATTCTTCACTTTCAAAGATAAGAGGCTGTTAACAAATACTTTCTCCTTTATGTAGCCATTTAAAAATGCACTCTTTACATCTATCTAATATAGAGTAAATTCCATATGTGCAGCAAAGGCTATCAACATTTTGAAAGCTTCAATTCTGGCTATTGGATCAAATATTCATCATAGCCAATTCCTTCTTCCTGATTGTATCCCTTGAACCACTAGTCTTGCCTTGTTCCTTGTGATATTTTCTTGCTTATCCAGCTTGTTCCTAAACATCCATCTGGTACCTATAACAGTTCTGTTTTTGGGTCATTGCGCCAGATGCCAAACCTTACTCCTTTAAAATTGATTTAGCTCCTCCTGCATGTTCATTATCCAGTCTGGATTCTTTAGGTGTTCCTTTATGTTCTTAGGTTCAATCTGTGAAAGAAATACAGTGAGTGCACACAAGTTTCTCGGGGATGATCTTGTTTGTACTCCTGTATTTGGGTCAGAAATGATATTTTTCAAGGGATGTGAGCTTTGGTGTTTCCATGGCCTAACTTGTAGACCTAGAGATAGTTCAGCAAAGGAATGGCCTGAAGGACCAGTGCCAGTAGGTGCAGCTTTGTCTGTCTGAGTATCTGTTAGTGTTGTTCCCTCTTTTCCTGTTCTTCTTGATCACTTTCATCACCCTCCTCATTACCTTATGCTCTTTCAGGCTGTTGCTCAGATTCTCCAGAAGTCCTTTTCTCTGTGAGCCATATATCATAGTCTTCATCCTGCAAATCTTTCTTAATCATGTTGTTAGATTCATCAAAGATAACATGCACATTTTCTTCCACCCACATAGTTTTTTTATTAAACACTTTGTATGATTTACTATGCGGTAAATATCCCAAAAATACTCCATCATCACTTCTATTATCAAATTTACCTAGGTGAGTGATGTTGAGCATTTTTCTTCTCGAAGTAACTCCCCCTCAAGAATGAGTTTGACTATGCAACTATTTAACAAGTAACAAGCAGTAATGACTGCCTCAGCCCAGAAGCTTTTAGGCAATCCACTGGCAATAAGCATGGTTCTAACCATATCTTCAAGACATCTATTCTTTCTTTCCACAACACCATTTTGCTGTGGAGTTCTGGGTGCAGAGAAGTTATGTTCAGTGCCACGAATATGACAGAATTCAAGGAATTTAGAATTTTCAAACTCAGTTCTATGATCTGTTCTTATACTTAACACAATACTTCCTAGTTTCTGTTGAATTATTCTGACAAACACACAAAATACATCAAATGTTTCATCCTTATATGCTAGAAACAAGGTCAATGTGTACCTAGAGAAGTGATCAACAATCACAAACACATACTTCTTTCCTCCCCCAATCTTTACCCTCATGGGTCCACATAGGTCCATGTAGAGAAGTTCAAGGAGTCTGGAGGTACTAACAACTTTCTTAGATTTAAAAGAAGACCTTACATGTTTACTTTTGACACATGCATCACAAACCTTATCAGATGAAAACTCAACTTTTGGTAACCCAAGGACCAGGTCCTTTGTTGCCAACTTATTAAGTTGAGACATACTAGCATGACCCAGTCTTCTATACCACAGTAATGGATCATCTTCCACTACACTTAAGCATGTATGCTCACTCTGAGAAAGAGACACAATAGATATCTTGTAGACATTGTTATGTCTCTTACCTTTCAGAACAATTTCATTAGTATCCAGCTTAGTGATAGTACATATTGTTGAATTGAACTTTAACTCATTACCTTTATCACATATTTGAGATATACTAAGGAGATTATGCTTGCGTCCAACTATATAGTATACATCTTCTATAGCATGAAAGAGTGATTTACCAACTTTACCAATAAATATTATTTGTCCCTTCTTCCTATTTCCAAAGGATACACTCCCTCCTTCGAAGACTGTCGGTGAGAGAAATTCTTCTTTTCACCAGTAGTATGTCTTGAGCAACCACTGTCTAGATACCAATGTTGATTGCTTCCTCTCACTTTAGCTTGCAACAAAAATAATAGGTTAGTTTTGGGAACCCAAACAAGCTTGAGTCCCTTTTTATTTGAAAAAAGATGAATCAAATCTCTTTTTGCTCAGAAAGGAAGAGCATCGAATGTCTTTTTCTTATTGACCTTAATCCACTTAATTTGAACAGGGGAGTGATTGTGGGTTTTTCTTCAATTGCCACATGTTTAAGTAGGATAAAAGTTTGTTTGAACTGAGCATGAATTAAAGCAGTGCAATGTCTCTGAAGTGGCCCACCTTTCTACAGTGCGAGCACATCTTATTACAGAAATTCCTACATACTTAGGATCAAATATGTAATGATTCGATCAGTCGTTTTGAGTATTGTAGCCCCGTTACCCTATTTATTGCCTCTTATATGTTCTATTGTGGTTATGTGACTTGCGGGGATAGTTGGTTTGGTTTTGGGTGAGTTCCAAAGTTAATTGGGACACTTAGTCCCAAAGTTGGAAGCTTAAGTTCAAAGAGTTGGTTAGAGTTTGACTTGTGTGTAGAAGACTCTGGAATGGAGTTTTGATGGTTCAACTAGCTTTATATGGTGATTTTTGGACTTAGGCGTATGTCCGGATGTTGATTTGGAGGTCCATAGGTTGATTTGGTGCTTTTTGACGAAAGTTGGAAAGTTGAAGGATTGGAAGGTTGAGAGGTTTGACCGAGGGTTGACTTTATTGATACTATGCTTGGATTGCGATTCCAAGAGTTGGAATAGGTCCGTTGTGTCATTTGGGACTTACATGCAAAATTTGAGGTCATTCAAAGTTGTTTAGGCTTGTTCGAAGCAAGTTTGGGATATGGAAATGTTCATTAATTTATTAGGTTTGAATTGGGGTACGATTCATGTTTTTATGTTGTTTTGAGTTATTTAAGGTCTCGAGTAGGTTTTGTGTTGTGTTTTGAGATTGGTTGGGGTGATTGGATGGGGTCCCGGGGGCCACAGGTGTGTTTGAAATGGGTTTCAGACCATTTCTCTAAGTTTTGGATTATTGTCAGTTGATGTCTGGTTTCCTTCTTCGCGATCACGTAGGAATGACAAGATCGCGTAGCCCTATTTGGTGGCATGTGGGATTTGTGCATCGCATTCGCGAATACAGGGATGCGTTCACGAAACTTGAGGTAGGTTATCCATCACAAACGCGATCAAGGAGACGCGCTCGCATATAAGGGAAATAAAGCCGAGGGGTGGCATGCGTTTATTCTTCGCGGTCGCGATATATGGACCGCGATCGCGTAGCTTTGAGAGGTTGGTCATCGCATTCATAGCTAGATTGTCGCGTTAGTGTAAGAGGTTCTGGCAGCTTGGAAAATTTTGTTCTTCGCGATCGCGATGTATAACACCTGGGTAGATTATATAATACTCTAATGTGAGGTTTTGGTTCATTTTAACATATTTTGAGTTGTAGAGCTCGGTTTTGGGCGATTGTGGAGGGAATTTCACGATTTAGATCAGGGTAAGTGTTTTTAACTCGGATTTGTTTATTATTCATGATTCTATCTTTGTTTTTATCATTTAATTAGTGATTTGAATTAGAAAAATTGGAGATTTTTGTAAAACTTTCTTAAACATAAACTGAGGATTTGAAGGTAAATTTGAGGTCGGAATTGGATGATTTTGGTATAGTTGTACTCGTATCAAAATGTGTATTCGGAATTTGTGAGTTTGGTCGGGTTCCGAGGTGTGGTCTCGGGGTTGACTTTTTGATTTTTATTAAATATTAAAACTTTATTATTCAGAAGTGATTCCTATGGCTTGTATTTATGGTATTAAGTTATTTTGGCTAGATTCGAGCTGTCCGAAGTTGGATTTGCACAGGAAAGGCTTATTAGTGGATTGATTTAGCTTGTTTGAGGTAAGTATTTTATCTAACTTTGTGTGGGGGAAACTACCATGGATTTGGGTTGTTTGTACTATTCGAATTATGTGGAGGACATGTACATGAGGTGACGAGTGTGTACACGGGCTTATGTGTGGTATTTGACCGTTTTAGACTCTTAGGTTACTCATAAGCACTTAATTGAAGTTATTATTATTTGTTCCATCTTTCGTTGTTAATTTTATTCTCACATGCTTTAATTGAAATTGCCATTACATGTTCTAGTTACCATCGTCAAGTTACTCTTATGTGCATTTACTTGTAGTAGTTGTTACATGCTATTCCTTCCATTATTGAGTTACTCTCATGTATTTAGACTTAGTTTCTATTTCATGCTATTTCTTTTATTGTTAAGTTTTTGTCATGTACTTGAATTGGAAGTCGTCATTTCATGAAAATACCTTCATTATTAAGTTATTGAAGTTGTATTTGTGAAAGCTATTAACACATTGTGGTTGAAGTTATTGATTATTGAGATATCTTTCTTTGTTGAGTTGTTTCTCATCTATTTTGTTGTTATTGAGATTTTTATAAACATTGTGGTTAAGCCGTGGGTTACGTGTTGTGGTAACATTGGTATTATTTATTTTGTCAATGTTGTGGCATATGGGTACGCGTGGTGTGAGTTGATTATTGTGTTGTGATATTGATGCACATGCAGCGGTATAAGGATAGAGGTTGATGTGCATGCGGCGAGATAAGGTAGGATTTATACGCATGTTGCTAGTAAAGGATTTACTTGAAGCCACGCGGTGAGATAAGGGGGCTAAATCGCATGTAGCTATTTCGGAAAAAATAATTTTCAAAAATAAACGCAAGGCTCACATGGTGATAGAAGGAAGAATGTGATTGCAAATTGTGAAATGTGGATATGAGGTGTGGTGCCTCGGTTGTGATTCTTGTTGTACATTCTATGTTTAAAAGGGCTTGTTGGTTGAACGTTTTTTGTTATTTCTTCGATTGTTTTACTTGTATTTGATGATATTTGATTACTAGTTGTTCTTATCATATGCTCATTCTTGTTGTCCTTTATTGCTAAAATATTTGTTGTTAGCCTTACATCATTATACTGCTTTGCTGTCATTTATTTCCTTACTTTCTGTTGTTAGATTATATTATACTTTTTTTAGTTTTCTTTGTCCTAGTAGGTGTCTTGACCTTACCTTGTCGCTACTCTATCGAGGTTAGACTTGATACTTAGTGGTACTCATGCTACACTTCTGCATATTTTTGTGCAGATCCAGGTTCTTCCGCTCGTGTCAGGCGCTAGTGATTAGACTAGCTATTTCAGAGCTTTCAAGGTATACCTGCTTGAAGCCCCCAGGCCTCGGAGTCACCTTCTACCACTATATTTTCTATTGTTTATTTTCGCATCAAATAGTGTTGTATTTTGAGACTTCTATCGTACTTCTTAGAGCTTATGACTCAGTTTCACCGGTTTTGGAGAAAGTTTGTGATTGTTATTCAGTAGTAAAGAGATCAGGAGATTTATCAGTTAAGTAAATATTCTTAGTCGTCATTTCTGTTAAATTCTCTTGTATGTTAGGGTTACCTAGTCTTGGAGACTAGGTGTCATCACGACATCTTACGGTGGGAATTTGGGGTTATAACAAGTTCGTATCTGTCTCTAGGTTCATAGGTATTATTAGTCATAAGCAGGTTTAGTAGAGTCTTGTGGATCGTTACAGAGACCTATGTACTTATCTTTGAGAGGCTACAGAATTGTTAGAAATAGTTTCTCTTCTTTGATTCCTTATCAAGCGAATTTGTTAATTTCAAAATCTAGCCTTCGTCTTTCTATTCTCTCACAGATGGTGAGGATACGCTTTGCTGGATCAGATGATCAGACACCCGCGCCCCCTGTTAGGTCCGCGAGAGGCCGAGGCCGGGGCCGGGGCCGGGGCCGGGGTAGAGGCCGATGAGGGGCACGTGCAACAGCCAGAGTACCTGCTCTTTTCTCTCATAATTGTTAGAAAAAATTTCACTTCCTTGATTCCTTATCGAGCGAATTTGTTAATTTCAAAATCTGAGCCTTCGTCTTTCTATTCTCTCACAGATGGTGAGGACACGCTTTGCTGGATCAAATGATCAGACACCCGCGCCCCCTGTTATGTCTGCGAGAATCCGGGGCCGGGGTAGAGGCCGATGAGGGGCATGTGCAACAACCAGAGTACCTACTCGAGCAGCAACGGAGAAGCCACCAGCAGCTTTAGTTAGGGGATAGGCACTCGAGGCGCCTGTTTTTACCCTTGGTCTTTAGGAGACCCTAGCACAGGTTTTGAGCATTCGGCACTTTGGCTTAGGCGGGACTGATTACCCTTGCACCAGCTATGCATCAGGCTGGGGAGGAGCTCAAACTCCCGCGGCTCGTACTCCAAAGCAGCGGGTCCACGTTTATCAGGTTCTGTGGTTTTGCCAGCATATCCTGTCATTCCGGTTCAGCCTGAGGTCAGGCCGGAGGAATATGAGGAGGAGTAGAGGAGACATGAGAGGTTCAAAAAGTATGATCCTCCTACTTTCAGTGGCACAACTATAGAGCACGCGCAGGGCTTTCTAGAGAAGTGCCACTGTATTCTCCGCAAATGGGTATTGTGAAGGTGAGCGGAGTTGCTTTTACTATATTTTAGCTATCAGGAGCAGCCTATAGGTGGTGGCAAGCTTATGAGGAAGGTAGGCCAGTTGATGCAGCCCCACTTCCTTGGGCTTAGTTTTTAGAGATGTTTTTGAGATAGCTTGTTCCCCAGACCCTTCGGGATGCATGGCGCATAGAGTTTGAGTAGTTGCATCAGGGGACTATGTCAGTCAGAGTATACCATCAGGTTCAGTGAAATGTCTCGACATGCACTGCCTTGGTTTCTACAATCAAAGAACGAGTCCGCAGATTCATCGAGGGGCTAAATTATGGTCTTAGATTTAGGATGCTCGAGAGTCAGAGACTGACACTCCGTTTCAACAAGTTGTAGAGATCGCTTGGAGGATGGAGGGTATACGGGGTCGAGAGAGGAATGACAGGGAGGCTAAAAGGCCTCGAGGTACTAGAGGATTTAGTGGTGGCTGCGTTGCAGTTTCAGCCCGTCAAGGCAGAGGATATGCCAGTTGGCCAGTTCATTCAACACTTCTAGCTACTAGTAGTGCTCCGGCTATTCTGAGGTCTTAGGTTGCCCATTATGCACAACCACTTTCCAGTGCACCTTTTGCACGGGGTGCCTTCAGTGGTCAGTCTAGCCGACCATACTAGAGTCAGTTTCAGCAGCCACGCCCACTAAGAGCTTGTTTCGAGTGTGGTGATACCAGATATATCATGAGGGACTTCCCCAGATTTATGAGAGGTACACCTTCACAGACTACACAGGCTCTACGAATTCCACAAGGTTCATATGCCATGGCCACTGCTCTAGTTTCCACTCCACCCGTGCCGCCAGCTAGGGGTGGAGGTCAGGCGGGTAGAAGTCACCCTAGAGAGGGAGGCCAGACTCGTTTCTATGCTTTTCCTAGTAGGACGGAGGCGGTCGCATCGAATGCTATCATTAAATATATTGTTCCGGTCTGTCATAGGGATGCACCCGTCTTATTTGATTCGGGTTTCACTTATTCATATGTGTCATTTTATTTTACTTTGTATTTGGATATATTAGTGATTCCTTGAGTGCTCCTGTATATGTGTCCACACTTGTGGGAGATTCTATTATTGTAGATCGTGTTTATCAGTCATATTTAGTCACTACTAGTGGTTTTGAGACCAGAGTTGATCTATTACTACTTGGTATGATAGACTTTGACGTGATCTTGGGCAGGATTGGTTGTCGCCCAATAATTCTATTCTAGACTATCATGCAAAGACCATGACACTGGCTATGCCAGATTTGTCACTGTTGGAGTGGAGGGGTACATTGTATTAGACAGGATGGTGTCCTTTCTGAAGGCACAATGGATGGTTGAGAAGGGGTGTAAAGCATATCTAGCCTTTTTAAGGGATGTCAGTGTTGATACTCCTACCGTTGAGTCAGTTCCGATAGTGAGCGATTTTCTAGATGTGTTCCCAACAGACTTACCGAGCATGCCGTCCGATAGGGATATAGATTTTGGTATTGACCTGGTGCCGGACATTCAGCCTATTTGTATTCTGCCATATTGTATGGAACTAGTAGAGTTGAAGGAATTAAAGGAACAGCTTCAGGAGTTGCTTGATAAGGGTTTCATTCGACCGAGTGCTTCACTTTGGGGTGCTCCGGTTCTATTTGTGAAGAAGAAGGATGGTACTATACAAATGTGTATTGATTACAAACAGCTGAACAAAGTTACAGCCAAGAACACGTACCCACTACTGCTCATTGATGACTTTTTGAAGATTGATCTCAATATTTGGGATCCGGATATCCCGAATACTACTTTTCGGACTTGATATGGTCACTACGAGTTTCTAGTGATGTCATTTGGGCTGTCCAACGCCCCATCAATATTTATGCACTTGATAAACAGTGTGTTCCAGCCATATCTTAATTTTCTCGTCATCGTATTCATTGACGACATCTTGGTATATTCTCACAGCCGGGAGGATCATGAGCAGCACTTGAGGATCGTGCTCTACACCTTGAGGAAGAAAAAGTTATATGCAAAATTCTCCAAGTGTGAGTTTTGACTTGATTCTGTGGCATTTTTCGATCACGTGGTGTCTAGTGAGGGAATCAAGGTGGATCTGAAGACAATTGAGGTAGTTCAGAGTTGGCCCAGACCATCTTCAACTATTGAGATCTAGAGTTTCCTTGATTTGGCTGGATATTATCGCTGTTTTGTAGAGGGTTTCTTGTCCATTGCTGCACCTTTGACTAGATTGACCCAGAATGGTGCTCTTTTCAGATAGTCTGAGGAGTGTGAGGAGAGCTTTCAGAAATTCAAGACTGCATTGACTACAACCCTAGTGTTGGTATTGCCTACAAAGAGATTTTTGCTCAGAATTTCACCCATGAAGGGTGTGATGAGATTCGGGAAGAAGGGCAAGTTGAGCCTTATGTATATTGGTCCTTTTGAGATCCTTGAGAGAGTGAGTGAGGTGCCCTACAGACTTGTATTACCACCCAACTTATCATCATTACACCTGGTATTCCATGTTTCCATGCTCCGAAATTATAATGGTGATCTGTCTTATATATTAGATTTTAGCTCAATCTAATTAAACAAGGATTTGACTTATGTTGAGGAGCCGGTGGCTATATTGGAAAGGCAGCTCCAGAAGATGAGGTCAAAGAATATTGCTTTAGTGAAGGTTCAATGGCAAGGTTAACCGGTCGAGAAGGCGACTTGGAGACCGAGCATGACATGCGGAGTCAATACCCTCACCTTTTCAGTACTTCAGGTATGTTTCTATACTCGTTTGAGGACGACCTGTTATTTTAAAAGGGGGAGAATGTAACGACCCAATCGGTCGTTTGAGTATTGTAGCCCCATTCTACTATTTATTGCCTCTTCTATGTTCTTTTGTGGTTATGTGACTTGTCGTGGTGGTTGGGTTGGTTTCGGGTGAGTTTTGGAGTAAATTGGGACACTTAGTCCCAAAGTTGGAAGCTTAAGTTGAAAGAGTTGACCAGAGTTTGATAGTGTGTAGACGACTCCGAAATGGAGTTAGTATGGTTTCAAAAGCTTCATATGGTATTTTTGGACTTAGGCGTATGTTCGAATGTTGATTTGGAGTTCCGTAGGTTAATTTGGTGTTTTTTGGCGAAAGTTAGAAAGTTGAAGGTTTGGAAGGTTGAGAGATTTGACCAAGGGTTGACTTAATTGATATCAGGCTCGGATTGTGATTCCAGGAGTTGGTATGTCTCTGTGTCATTTGGGACTTGCATGCAAAACTTGAGGTCACTTAGAGTTGTTTAGGCTTGTTCAGTGCAAGTTTGGGATATGAAAATATTGATTAGTTCATTAGGTTTGAATTCGGGTGCAATTCATAGTTTTGATATTATTTAGAGTGATTTAAGGCCTCAGGTAGGTTTGTGTTGTGTTTTGGGATTGGTTGGTGTGATTGGAGGGGGTTCCGGGGGTCTCGGGTGTGTTTCGGATGGGTTTCCGACCATTTCTCTAAGTTTTGGATCGCTATCAGCTGATGCCTGGTTTCCTTCTTCGTGATTGCATAGGGGATGTCGCGATCGCGTAGCTCTATTTGGTGGCAGGTGGGATTTATGGATCGCGTTCGCGAATATTGGGACGCGTTCGCGAAGTTTGATGTAGGTGGTTCATCACAAACGCGAGCAAGGAGACACGTTCGTGTAGAAGGGAAATAAAGCTGAGGGGTGGCACACGTTTGTTCTTCACGGTCGCGATATATGGACCCCAATTGTGTAGCTTTGAGCGGATGGTCATCACGTTCACGACTGGATTATTGCGTTCGCATAAGAGGTTCTTGCAGCTGGGTAATTTTGTCTTCGCGTTCGCGAGGCTACTTCCACGATCGCGATATATAACATCTAGGCAGATTATATAGTACTCTATTTAGAGGGTTTGATTCATTTTAACATATTTTGAGTTGTAGAGCTTGGTTTTGGCGATTTGGAGGGAATTTTCACGATTTGGATTGGGATAAGTATTTTTGACTCGGATTTGTTCATTATTCATAATTTCGTCTATATTTATCGTTTAATTAGTGATTTGAATTTGAGAAATTAGGGATTTTTGTAAAAACTTTCCCAAAACAATAAATTAAGGATTTGAATGTCGATTTGAGGTCGGAATTGGATGATTTTGATATGGTTGGACTCGTATCGAAATGGGTGTTTGGAATTTGTGAGTTTGGTCGAGTTTCGAGGTGCGATCTCGGGATTGACTTTTTGAGTTGACTTTTTTATTTTAAAACTTTATTATCCGGAATTGCTTCCTATGGCTTGTATTTATGGTATTAAGTTATTTTGGTTAGATTCATATAGCCTAGAGTTGGATTTGCGTGGGAATGGCTTATTAGTGGATTGATTTAGCTTATTTGAGGTAAGTATCTTATCTAACTTTGTGTGGGGGAAACTACCCCTTAGGATTTGGGTTGTTTGTACTATTCAAATTATGTGGAGGACGTGTACATGAGGTGACGAGTGTGTGTACACGGGCTTATGTGTGGTATTTGACCGTTTTAGACTCTTAGGTTACTCATAAGCACTTAATTGAAGGTATTATTATTTGTTCCATATTTCGTTGTTAATTTTATTCTCACATGCTTTAATTGAAATTGCCATTACATGTTCTAGTTAACATCGTCAAGTTACTCTTATGTGCATTTACTTGTAGTAGTTGTTACATGCTATTCTTTCCATTATTGAGTTACTCTCATGTATATAGACTTAGTTTCTATTTCATGCTATTTCTTTTATTGTTAAGTTTATGCCATGTACTTGAATTAGAAGTTGCCATTTCATGGAAATACCTTCATTATTGGGTTATTGAAGTTATAGTTGTGAAAGCTATTAACACATTGTGGTTGAAGTTATTGATTATTGAGATATCTTTCCTTGTTGAGTTGTTCTCATCCTTTATGTTGTTATTGATATTCTTGTATATATTGTGGTTAAGCCATGGGTTATGTGTTGTGATAACATTGGTATTGTTGATTTTGTCAATGTTGTGGCATATGGGCACGTGTGGTGCGAGTTGATTATTGTGTTGTGATATTGAAGCGCATGCGGCGAGATAAGGTGGGATTTATACGCGTGTTGCTAGCAAGGGATTTTGAAGCCACGCGATGAGATAAGGGAGCAAAAGCACGTGTAGCTATTTCAAAAAAAATATTTTTAAATTAATGCAAGGCTCACATAGCGATATAAGGAAGAATGTGATTGTAAATTGTGAAATGTGAATATGAGGTGTGATGCCTCGGTTGTGATTCTTGTTGTTCATTCTATGTTAAAAATGGCTTGTTGATTGAATGTTTTCTATTATTCCTTTATTTGTTTTACTTGTATTTGACTGTATTTGATTACTTATTATTCTTATCTATCACGACCGGAATTCCCACCTTCGGGACCGTGATGGCGCCTAACATTTCACTTGCTAGACAAGCTTATGTTAGAGTAATTCTTAAGCTAGTTTTTAAACAATTCAAATAATTAAAGACACGGACTGCGCATGCAAATCGAGGAAGGCTAAAAAGAGCTATTTGAGGTTTTGAAACACATAATTAAGGATTAAAACTCTAGATGACCTATCAGGTCATCACATTATCATATGCTCATTCTTGTTGTCCTTTATTGCTGCAGTATTTGTTGTTATCCTTACATCATTGTACTGATTTGTTGTCATTTATTTCCTTACTTTCCGTTATTAGATTATATTATACTATGTTCAATTTTCTTCTTTTTAGTAGGTGTTTTGGTCTGGCCTCGTCACTACTCTATTGAGCTTAAGTTTGATACTTACTGGGTGCCGTTGTGGTGTACTCATGCTACGCTTCTACACATTTTTGTGCAGATTCAAGTACTTCCACTCGCGTCGGACGCCGGTGATTGGACTAACTATTCCGAATACTTCAAGGTATACCTGCTTGACACCCGCAGGGCCTCGAAGTCACCTTTTACCACTGTATTTTCTACTGTTTATTTTCGCATCGAACAATATTGTATTTTGAGACTTCTACTATACTTCTTAGAGCTTATGACTCAATTTCACTGGCTTGGAAAAAGTTTGTGATTGTTATTCAGTATTAAAGAGATCAGGAGATTTATTAGTTAATTTAATATTGTTAGTCGTTATTTCTATTAAATTCTCTTGTATGTTTGGCTTACCTAGCCTTATAGACTAGGTTCCATCACGACATCCTACTGGGGAATTTGGGATCGTGACAAAATCTAGGTACAGGTTTCCTATACTGATTTATTTGTGCTCCAATTTTCATTTAGCCAATTCAAAGCATCAGAGGTCTATGCCACTTGCTTAGCTTAGATAGTTCATACTTTGCCTTTTCAAGGTTCTCTTGCAGTATTTTATTCCTACTGCCAGCATCATACAGACTATCCTTGAGCTCTTTCAGTTCCTTTTCAAGATTGTTTTGCATGTCACTTATTATTCCCTTTCCATTGGCAACAACTTGTTTCTCATTAAGTGAAGTGAGTTCAAGGACTTGGTTCTTAAGTTCCTTAACTTGTCCTTTAAGATCAATTTTGTTAGATTCAAGCTTTTTGAAATCAAGTTAGACACATGAAAGATTACTTACTAACTGATCATTTTCAGCACTTAACCTATCTATCTCGCTCATCATGGTTATTATTATGGCCATTAGCTGTTTTTTATCATAGCATGAATATTTTTTTTCTAATTAAAAATACTTACCTGATTTGCTTCGTCTTCAGCCTCTAAGTCACTCATGGCCATCATCCCTATCATTTCTTCTTCTGTCTTGCTTTCTTCAATTGCCATAAGTGCTAACTCAATATTTTCATTTTCATAATCAACTTCCAGAGTCCTCCGTATGTCATGAGCAAAGATGTAATGTGACACCTTGTAGAGGACATTTCTTGCCAGACTCCTATTAAGAAGATCCTTTGCTTTAGCATTTTTCTGAATTATCTAACGATCCTCAGCATCATATTCCTCCTCTCTGTTGATGCTCTTGATTTCATTGTTATCCACTTTAGTGGGTGTGATTGGCCCATGATTGACAATTATCCATAGGTCAAAATCAGTTGCCTAAAGGAACACTTCCATACACATCTTCCATTCATCATAGTGGTGTCCATCAAAAGGAGGGGGTCTTCCGATATGCATTCCTTGATGTACAGGAGGCTCAGCCTCAAAGACCTCGTGTGAGTCAATTACTGCATGAAGACTGATGTCCTCGTCTTCTTTCTCCTACTCTTTGTCACTTCCACTGTCTTCATATGTCCTCAGTGATTCCCTTGCCTAGAATTTTGCTTTTGTGTAGGCCTCACTCTTTCATCTTATCTCTTTTTTCTTTTTCAGCTCTTTGTTCTTTCCATTCAATTTCTCACATTGGACTGTATTTGACCATGTGATTTAGTTTGTTATACTTGTAGATTCATCAGGACCAAGCCCACCGATGAGAATTTTCTTGGCGTTTGCATTCCTTTTCACCATCCTGAAGTCTACTGCCACAAATTCATAAGGGTCTTTGGGAACAATTTAATTTTTGCCCATTTTATTTGGTGGGAGGTAATGTTCCTCGATTCACTATAGTCCATAGTTCATAGTTCTAAGCTATTAGAAAATCCTCCATTCTTGCCTTCCACCAACTATAGTATTTTCCATTAAACAAAGGTGGTCTAGTAGTTGACTGTTTTTCGTTGATTCCAGGCGGAGCAGTCATTTTCTTTCAAGATCTCTCTAGGTGTTAAGCACGTTTAAGAGAACCTACTCCTATACCAATTGTTAATTTGAGTGCCTTCCTAAGTTACTAAAAAACTTGGTTCTTTGTCTTACTCCTTACGCTTAAATAAAATAAATAGTAAAGCAAGAACCAATAATTTTTACGTGAAAAGTTATCCCGATCAAAGGTGCAAAACCCATGACCTATCACGTAAGATTTTAACTTCAACTTTACTAGAACTACTAAGCCAAATGTACTAATTACAACATTTGTAACCCAATACCTCACATTTCTCCTACTTCTACTTGTTGTATGAAATTACAAGCTACTCTAACTTTCACACTCAGACAATATTTCAACTAACATTGTTTGAATAACATCTTGATTACAACTCAATCTCCTAATACACATAAAATAAACTGACTCAAGAAAATGACGTTCAGAATATACTTGATGAGAGACTTGAGTGTTGAACTGACAACGCTATGCTATGTTCATCAGTCAATGTGCAAAAGGATGGTCTTCAATAGTCCATAGGCAAAGCATTTGACTTCCCAATACTCTGAGATCTTTGAGAGTCCTACACATAGTCAACGTCACGTTTGCTTGCAAATCCTCAAGTCCCGAGGACTCCACAAATCTTGTGACTCATATTTGCTAGATACCTGCCAGTTATCCTCGGGCAACAATCCTTATCGCATCAAGAGTCCTTCCTAGCAATATTAGATTGTAGTAATTTTGTGTAAAAATTACTGCCTTGTAAGGACCTTTAACGTCTACTTTGAGAACCTGGTTCTTAGCACATGTTTCATTGCACACAATTGTTAATCATCAAAACTCAATTCTGAACACTCCCCTACCCATTCTCCACTCTAAATAGAAATATTATTAAGAGTACTTTCTTTTCATGTTGCAGATAGAGTATTTTTTTTTATTTCAATAAAATGAGTATTTTCTTTTCATGATGTAGAGAAAGTATTTTCTTTCATTTCAACAAAATAAGTATTTTCCTTTCATGATGTAAAAAAAGTATTTTCTTTTATTTCAACAAAATGAGTACTTTTTTTCATGTTGTAGAACGAGTACTTTCTTTTTCAACAAAAAAAGTACTTTCTTTTTAGTTATGGAGCACAAATTTCAACGTTGTTTTTGCTGGAAAAAGTAAAGCAACACATTAGTTCCTTTGGATTTGTATGAATTTTTAAAAGAATAATTAAATTCTTAAAGAAAATAAAATCTTGAAAACGTTGGGTATTTAGGCTGGGGGAGGGGGAAACACGGGGATTTGGGGAAAGGGGGTGAAAAGAGTAGCATAAAAATTATTTGCCTATATATTATTCAAAATTAAGCAATTTGTTTTTCTTATGTTACCTTTGTCACCAGGAAGAAATTTTCTTAACCTCTAATAAAGCTCCAATCTAAGGTTAGTTAAATCATACTCAAAAGATGAAAGGTAAATTAGACCTTTATTCTCAAACAAAAATTTTACTCTTCTTCTTCTTCTTCTTCTTCTTCTTCTTCTTCTTCTTCTTCTTCGTCGTCGTCGTCGTCGTCATCTTCGTCTTCGTCGTCATCTTCGTCTTCGTCTTCGTCGTTGTTAGGCACTACCAAAGCCTTACTTTTTACCAGAGGGTTTGAGGTTTGAATTAGTGCTCAACTTTATACCCGCATGTCTAAAGTTAATTTTGAAGCGGCTAAACTTTAAAAACTTTATAAATTATAATTATTTTTAAAATATGTATCCTGAAAAACATACTTCGCCTGAGTTAGACATGGTATAAATTAATTTTGCCACCTTTACTTTTTCCCAAACTAAGTGTCACGACCCGAATTTCCCACCCTCGGGCATTGTGATGGCGCCTACTAGTGAAAGCTAGGCAAGCCAGTCGATCGGACTAATTAGCACGTTTTTATTTACGAATTCATTACATCACAAATGCATCAACTGAAAAGTAGTAATTCAACAAGCGAAATAAACACCAAGTTAGTACTTTACACAACTATCGCCAATAAACTATCCACAACGGCCTACCTGAGATCGGGTGTCACAGTTTCACAGACTATTTAAGAGTACTACAAACAGGGTCTGAAGAATATAACAAAATGCTGTTTCTGGACTACATAGAAGAAACAGATACAGGAAATGGACAGGGGACTCCAAGATCCGCGGACGTCTGCAGAACTACCTTGGGTCGCCTAAAAAATCAGTGGTTGGAAACTTCCTACTGTTCGTAGCCTGCGGCACTGAGATCTGCACAAAAGAGTGCAGAGTGTAGTATCAGCACAACCGACCCCGTGTGCTGGTAGGCACCTGGCCTAACCCCGGCGAGGTAGTGACGAGGCTAGGACCAGACTCCAGATAAACTTGTGCAATTTTAAGCATATATGTATCTACAGCAGAAGATAAAATGCATAAAAAATTTAAACGGGAAAAAGGAAAACATACATCGGAATAGCAGACAAATAAAACGAAACGAATCATCAATGAATAAGAAAGAAAACTGTAATTCAGCCTTTAACACAATGAAATGTAATACAATCCACCCTTTTTTCTCCAGTAACCTCTTGTTGCAGGCGTGATACCCGTTCCCACTTACAGTAACCTCTTGTGGCAGGCGTGCCACCCGCTCCCACATACATCACATCTCATGGCAGGCGTGCCACCCGCTCCCGCCACCCGCTCCCACTTACATAATATCTCGTGGCAGGCGTGCCACCCGCTCCCACTTATATAATATATCGTG
>MCJB01015031.1:54736-104973 GCA_002018475.1 Nicotiana obtusifolia
TATAACCAAACCAAACTTGACTCCTATTTAGCTCAATCAATGTCAGTACTCAATTACAGTCAAAATCCTACTACTAACCTCCCCACCCAATTATCATTTCATTAACCCTAGACACGACTTTGCTAATGTGACACTAGACTCCTTAAACTTCTAACGGACTCCTAAAATACTACCCACAATTGGACACTGGACCCCTTTGACTCCTAACAATTCTTACTCAACTAGTCTAGTCAACCATCAACTTTCTGCCAAATAGAAGAAGGCTAGAACCATGACCAAAGGAACAACTAAAATGAAGCAACCTTGTGGTAGGCGTACTACCCGCCCTCAATTCACAATATCTTGTGGCAGGCGTGCCACCCGCTCCCACATGCAACACATCATACCAAATCAAGGATAATATTCAACAATTCGAAACAATAGCCGCACAACGACTATCCATATACGACCCACGGTCATACGTGACACCAACATATAGACACTCGTCACCATGCCTATACGTTGTTCTCAACAAGGAGCAATTTAACAAACAAGACACGATTTCTAATCCCTCAAGCTAAGGTTAGAACAAACACTTATCTCGCTCTGCAACAAGTTCCTAGACTTCCAAGAATTCCTCAAGCCCAACTTTTTATGGGTGCTCACGAACTTTAGGTGGACACAATCGAGGCTAACGAGCTACAACTTGGTAGGGTGCCTTAACTCAGCTGAAATCTTGGAATAATTTGCAGCAATTTGAGCCAGGTCTTAGGTTAGAGAGTGAGGTTTCTTGTAATTGATGTTGAGACTTGAAGGGAGTGATTCCACGGTTCTCTTTCGGATTAAATTGGGGCTATTTACGACGAGTTGCAGCTGGTTCTTGGTGGGTTTAAATGGGAAGAGCTGGGTTGGTAATTGGAGGTTGATGACTATATTGTGGATATGTTTCCCACGGATTTTGGGGTTGTTTTCAGGTGATTTGGAGGTTGATTTGCTGGGGTTTGAGGGTGTTTTGGAGAGGTTTCTGAGGTAATTGACGAAATAAGGAGGGGGTTTTGCATGTTAGGGTTCCTAATTCCTATTTATAGTGGGTCAAAATTCGGAACAAAATAAAAGTTCAGGTGTCCAGAATGCAATCGCATTCTGGCCGCAAACTCAACATGCGGTCCGCATTTGGACCGCATTTCTGACATGGCATTTGGCCCAAAACTCTGCCTCATTCTGCGATCTGACTGTGGGATTTGCGGTCCGCATTTTAGAAATGCGGTTCACATTTCTCACCGCATTTTTGACATAAAACTTGTCCAGTTCTCTTTTCCACTCTGCGATCTAGGCAGCCAAATTTGCGGTCCGCATTTCGGACAGCATTTCTGTCATGAACCTTTGCCCAGAAATCTGCCTAAGTATGCGACGCCCATGTGAGATATGCGGTCCGCATGTCTGAAATGTGATCGCATATCCTGTATTACTTACCTTTTTGAAGTTTTTTCTTAATTATTGGATTCTTATACCTCATACCCTGCAAAAATGTTAAAATTGCATAATTACAAAGAGGAATTTGCACTTAAACATAAGCCCAATCTGAATGATTAGTATCATATGTGTTTCTACGACACATCGGGTCGTTACATTCTCCCCCTCTAAGACAACCGTTCATCCTCGAACGGACAGGATAAAGAAGTACCTGAGTCGAGGAATAGATGTGGATAGTGGTTCCGCATATCGGACTCGGACTCCCAGGTCGATGCCTCAGGAGGCTGACCTCTCCACTGAACACGAACAGAAGGAACACTTTTCGACCTCAGCTGACGGACTTGCCAGTCTAGAATGGCTATCGGTTCCTCCTCATAAGACAAGTCCTTGTCTAGCTGAACGGTGCTGAAATCTAGCACGTGAGTTGGATCACCGTGATATTTCCGGAGCATGGACACATGAAAAACCGGATATATGGCCGATAAGCTTGGTGGCAATGCAAGTCTATAAGCCACCTCCCCCACTCGATCTAGAATTTTGAATGGACCAATGAACCTAGGGCTAAGCTTGCCCCTCTTCCCAAATCTCATCACGCCTTTCATAGGCGACACCCAGAGTAATACCCGTTCACCAACCATAAAAGACATATCTCGTGCCTTACGATCCACGTAGCTCTTTTGCCTAGACTGAGCTGTACGAAGCCTTTCCTGAATGATATTGACCTTGTTCAAGGCCTCCTGAACCAGATCTGTGCCTAATAACCAAGCCTCTCCCGGCTCAAACCACCCAACCGGAGTTCGACACCGCCTGCCATATAAAGCCTCATAAGAGGCCATCTAAATGCTCGATTGGTAGCTGTTATTGTAGGCGAACTCTGCTAATGGCAAAAACTGGTCCCACGACCCTCCAAAGTAATAACACAAGCTCGGAGCATATCCTCTAATATCTGAATAGTCCACTTGGACTGTCCATCCGTCTGAGGATGAAACGCTGTGCTTAGCTCAACCTGGGTGCCCAACTCTCGCTGAATTGCCCTCCAAAAATGCAAAGTGAATTGCGTACATCCGATCCGAAATAATAGATACCGGCACCACATGAAGGCGAACAATCTCTTGGATATAAATCTCGGCTAACCTCTCAGATGAATAGGAGGCTGCCACAGGGATGAAATGTACTGACTTGGTCAGCCTGTCAACAATGACCCAAATTGCGTCGAACTTTTTCCGGGTCTGCGGAAGTCCAACAACGAAATCCATAGTGATCCGTTCCCACTTCCACTCCAGGAGTTCAATTCTCTGGAACAGTCCACCTGGTCACTGATGCTCGCACTTAACCTGCTGTCAATTTAAACACCGACCCACGTATGCAACTATATCCTTCTTCATCCTACGCCACCAATAATGCTATCGCAAATCCTGATACATCTTTGCGGCGCCCAGATGAATAGAATACCTGGAGCTATGGGCCTCCTTCAGAATCAATTCCCGAAGTCCCTCTACATTGGGCACACAAACTCAACCCTGTAATCTTAAAATTCCATCGTCACCTAAGGTGACCTGGTTGGCACCTCCGCGTTGCACCGTGTCCCTAAGGGCACACAAATGAGGATCATCAAACTGTCGATCACGTATTCATTCCAACAATGAAGAATGAGCAACCGTGTAAGCTAATATCCGATTTGGCTCAGAAATGTCCAATCTCACAAATCGATTGGCCAAAGTTTGAACGTCCAAAGCAAGTGGTCTTTCACTGACAGGAATATAGGCAAGACTGCCCATACTGGCCGACTTTCTACTCAAGGCATCGGCCACCACGTTGGCCTTTCCCGGATAGTATAAGATAGTGACATCATAGTCCTTTAACATCTCCAACCACCTCCTCTGCCTCAAATTTAGTTCCTTTTGCTTGAACAGATACTGAAGGCTCTTATGATCCGTGAACACCTCACACGGCACGCCATATAAGTAGTGTCTCCAAATCTTCAAGGCGTGAATTATGGCTGCCAATTCTAAATCATGCACCGGATAGTTTTTCTCATGAATTTTCAATTGCCTCGAAGCATAGGCAATGACCTTGCCCTCTTGCATTAACACTGCACCAAGCCCAATATGAGAGGCATCACAATAAACTGTGTAAGGCCCTGGGCCTATGGGCAAAACTAACACTGGTGCCGTGGTCAGAGCTGTCTTGAATTTCTGAAAGCTCGCCTCACACTCATCTGACCACCTGAACTGGGCACTTTTGTGGGTCAACTTGGTCATCGGGGCTGCAATAGATGAAAACCCCTCGACACACCGACGATAGTATCCTGCCAATCCCAAGAAACTCCTGATCTCTGTAACTAACGCCGGCCTAGGCCAGTTCTTGACTGCCTCAATCTTCTTCGGATCAACCTGAATACCCTCTGCCGATACAATATGTCCCAGAAATGTAACGAACTCAACCAGAATTCACACTTTGAAAACTTAGCATACAACCGAGTATCCCTCCGAGTCTGAAGAACCACTCTGAGATGCTGTGCATGCTCCTCCTGGCTGCGGGAATATACCAGGATGTCGTTGATGAAAACTATCACGAACGAATCCAGGTAAGGTCCGAACACTCGGTTCATCAAGTCCATAAAAGCTGCTGGGGCATTAGTCAACCCAAATGACATAACCAGGAATTCATAATGCCCAAACCGAGTACGGAAAGCTGTCTTAGGGACATCGGATGCCCTAATCTTCAACTGATGGTAGCCAGACCTCAAATCGATCTTTGAGAATACCCTGGCACCCTGGAGCTGGTCAAACAAATCATCGATCCTCGGCAATGGATACTTATTCTTGATTGTAACCTTGTTCAATTGTCGGTAATAGATGCACATTCTCATTGACCCGTCCTTCTTTTTAACAAACAACACCGGCGCACCCCAGGTGAAACACTGGGTCTAATGAAACCCTTATCGAGCAAGTCTTGCAACTGCTCTTTCAATTCTTTTAACTCTGGCGGGGCCATGCGGTACGGAGGGATAGAAAAGGGTTGAGTGTCCGGAGCCACATCAATGCAAAAGTCAATATCCCTGTCGGGTGGCATCCCCGGCAGGTCGGATAAGAAAACCTCGGGAAACTCACGAACCATGGGCACAGACTCAATAGAGAGGACCTCGGCACTAGAATCACGAACATGAGCCAGATAAGCCAAACACCCCTTCTCGACCATACGCCAAGCCTTTATGTAAGAGATAATGCTACGAGTGGAATGACCAGGAGTCTATTTCCACTCCAAACGGGGCATACCCGGTAAAGCTAAGGTCACAGTCTTGGAATGGCAGTCCAGGATGGCGTGGTAAGGTGATAACCAGTCCATCCCCAATATGACATCAAAATCGATCATGTCTAAAAGCAATAAGTCCGCACGGGTCTCAAGACCCCCAATCACTACAACACAGGAACGATGGACTCGACTCACCACAATAGAATCACTCGCCGGAGTAGACACATGAATAGGAACACTCAATGAATCACTAGGCATGGCCAGATACGGTGCAAAATAAGACGAGACATACGAGTAGGTAGACCCTGGATCAAATAATGCTGAAGCATCGTTATCACAAACCAGAACCGTACCTGTAATCACTGCATCTGAAGCCTCTGCCTCGGGCCGGGCTGGAAAAGCATAACATCGGGGCTGAGCCCCACCACCCTGAGCCACATCTCTAGGACGGCCTGCTGCTGGCTGGCCCCACCTCTAACGACCTGAGCTCCACCTCCAGTACCCCTACCTCTACCTCTAGCGCCTCTACCCCCACCTCTAGCTGGCTGGACGGGCTGCAGAACATCTGGTGCCTGTGTCGTAACACGAGAATCCTGGTGCGGAGAGTTGCTTAAAGCACGATGGCAATACCTAGCAATGTGTCTTGTGTCGCCACACATGTAATAGGCCCTAGGCTGCCGACTCTGGAAACTCTATAGCGGTTGTGCACTGATAGACTGCTGATCGAAATACTGCATCTGAGAACTGCGGTTACCTGTCACACTATGAGAAACCTGGAGAGCTGACTGAAAGGGCCTAGGAGGATGGCCTCTACCATATGAATCTCTGCTTCCATACGAAGTACCAATGAATCTGCCTGAATGACGGGGTCTCTTATCCGACCCATGACCACCTCCATGCGACAGAACCATCTCGACTCTGCGGGCCACATTGACCGCCTCCTGGAAGGTAATCTCACTGCCAGTCTCCCTAGCCATCTGAAGGCGAATCGGCTGGATGAGACCGTCAATAAATCTCCTCACCCTCTCCCTCTCTGTAGGAAGTATGATGAGAGCATGCCGAGCCAAATCGATGAACCTGGACTTATACTGGGTAACTGTCACGGTTCCCTGTTGAAGGCGCTCAAACTGTCTACGATAAGCCTCTCTTTGAGTGACGGGAAGAAATTTCTCCAGAAACAACTTTGTAAACTGTTCCCAAGTCAAAGATGGCAAACCGGCTGGCCTAGTCAAGCAATAATCCCTCCACCAAGTCTTGGCGGATCTGGACAGGCGAAATGCCGCGAAGTCTACCCCGTTGGTCTCAACAACGCCCATATTCCTGAGGACCTCGTGGCAGCTGTATAGGAAGTCCTGGGGATCCTTCGAAGAAGCACCGCTGAAGGTAGTGGTGAAGAGCTTGGTGAACCTATCCAGTCTCCACAAAGCATCGGCGGACATAGCCGCCCCATTGCCGGCCTAAGCTACTGCTCTCGGCTGGACTGTCACAGCTGGTTGAACCGCTGGAACCTAAGCCTGGGGAGCTACTTGCTCTGGAGTACGAGTAGCAGTAGTCTGAGCCCCTTCTCCAGCCCGAGGAGTGGCTGGTGCTACAGGAAGTAAGCCCGCTCAGGTGACATTCTCCATGAGGCCCACCAACCGGACCAAAGCGTCCTGAAGAACTGGGGTGGCAACAAACCCCTCGGGGACCTGAGCTGGGCCCACCGGAGCTGCTGGGGTCGGAACCTCCTCGTCAAGATCAATCTGAGGTTCCGCCGCTGGTGCTGCTGCAGGAGGCTGAGTCCTGCCCCTGCCTCGACCCCTAACACGACCTCGGCCTCACCCTCTACCCCGCATGGAAGCTGTTGCTGGGGTTTCGGGCTGCGGAGCGGTAGATGAGGAAGCGCGTGTTCTCGCCATCTGCGAAAGAACAGAGTAGGAATCCAATTAGCATTTGAGAGGCAAACCGCACGACAAGAATGAACAAATGTGAAATTTTTTCCTAACTCTGTAGCCTCTGGGGGATAAATACAGACGTCTCCATACCGATCCCTCAGACTCTACCGAGTTTGTCTGTGAACTGTGAGGCCTATGTGAACCTAGGGCTCTGATACCAACCTGTCACGACCCGGATTTCCCACCCTCGGGCGTCGTGATGGCGCCTACTAGTGAAAGCTAGGCAAGCCAGTCGATCGGACTAATTACCACGTTTTTATTTACGAATTCATTACATCACAAATGCATCAACCGAAAAGTAGTAATTCAACAAGCGAAATAAACACCAAGTTAGTACTTTACACAACTATCGCCAATAAACTATCCACAACGGTCTACCCAAGATCGGGTGTCACAGTTTCACAGACTATTTAAGATTACTACAAACAGGGTCTGAAGAATATAACAAAATGTTGTTTCTGGACTACATAGAAGAAACAAATACAAGAAATGGACAGGGGACTCCAAGATCCGCGGACGTCTGCAGAACTACCTTGGGTCGCCTGAAAATCAGTGGCTGGAAACTTCCTACTGTTCGTAGCCTGCGGCACTGAGATCTGCACAAAAGAGTGCAGAGTGTAGTATCAGCACAACCGACCCCATATGCTGGTAAGTGCCTGGCCTAACCTTGGCGAGGTAGTGACGAGGCTAGGACCAAATCAAGGAGAATATTCAACAATTCGAAACAATAGCCGCACAACGACTATCCGTATACGACCCACGATCATGCGTGACACCAGCATATAGACACTCGTCACCATGCCTATACGTTGTTCTCAACAAGGAGCAATTTAACAAACAAGACATGATTTCTAATCCCTCAAGCTAAGTTTAGAACAAACACTTACCTCGCTCTGCAACAAGTTCCTAGACTTCCAACAATTCCTCAAGCCCAACCTTTTATGGGTGCTCACGAACTTTAGGTGGATACAATCGAGGCTAACGAGCTACAACTTGGTAGGGTGCCTTAACTCAGCTGAAATCTTGGTACAATTTGCAGCAATTTGAGCCGGGTCTTGGGTTAGAGAGTGGGGTTTCTTGTAATTGATGTTGGGGCTTGAAGGGAGTGGTTCCACGGTTCTCTTTCGGCTTAAATTGGGGCTATTTACGACGAGTTGCAGCTGGTTCTTGGTGGGTTTAAATGGGAAGAGATGGGTTGGTAATTGGAGGTTGATGACTATATTGTGGATATGTTTCCCACGGATTTTGGGGTTGTTTTCAAGGTGATTTGGAGGTTGATTTGCTGGGGTTTGAGGGTGTTTTGGAGAGGTTTCTGAGGTAATTGACGAAATAAGGGTTTTTTTGCATGTTAGGGTTCCTAATTCCTATTTATAGTGGGTCAAAATTCGGAACAAAATAAAAGTTCAGGTGTCCAGAATGCGATCGCATTCTGGCCGCAAACTTAACATGCCGTCCGCATTTGGATCGCATTTCTGACATGGCATTTGGCCCAAAACTCTGCCTCATTCTGCGATCTCACTTTGGGATTTGCGGTCCGCATTTCTCACCGCATTTTTGGCATAAAACTTGTCCAGTTCTCTGTTCCACTCTGCGATCTAGGCAGCCAAATTTGCGGTCCGCATTCCTGAAATGCGATCCGCATTTCGGACAACATTTTCTGTCATGAACCTTTACCCAGAAATCTGCCTAAGTATGCGATGCCCATGTAAGATATGCGGCCCGCATGTCTGAAATGCCACCGCATATCCTGCATTACTTACCTTTTTGAACTTTTTTCTTAGTTATTGGATTCTTATACCTCATACCCTGCGAAAATGTTAAAATTGCATAATTACAAAGAGAAATTTGCACTTAAAACAAGCCAAATCTGAACGATTAGTATCATATGTGTTTCTACGATACATCGGGTCGTTACAGTAAGTAAAGAAAAAATAATCATATTTCCTTCAAATTTCATCTAATTTTTTTTGCTAGTACTCTCTTTGTCTTACTTTATATGGCAATAATTGTTTAGGATCAAATTATTTATTTTTTGGTGTAAATTTGAATATAAAATCTCTTAACTTATTGCAATGAAAGTTTATATATATATATATATATATACACACACACACACACACACACACACACACACGTACACACTTAAAAATTATATAAAAATATACTATAACTTATAATAATTAATAATTTAAAATATTTATAAAATATATAAATGTCATGGTAAAAAAACTCTTTTATCTCCCAATAATGAACTTTATCACATGAAGAGAATTATTTTCCCTTAGAGCATGTTTGGAACGCCACCTTGAAAATAAATTTAGGTATGATTGGGTGTAATTAGGGGTGTTCATAATTCGGTTTGGATAAGTTTTTCCCTAAAAAGAAACCAAACCGAGTAAGCTGGTTCTTAAAATATTGGAACTAACCCAAACTAATTAAGTCGATTTTTTATCGATTCGGTTTTTGTCGGTGTTTTCGATTATTTATCGAGTTTTTTCTTAAATATGAGACATACACTACCAAACACATATTCTGGCGACTACATTTTCAACGTAACGCTATCAAACCAATTGCTCTTTGGGAAATTTATCATTTACCAAGATATATTGATGATAATTGAATCAAATAGTGATGAATAATTTAAGTACTCAATTAAAAATCGATTGTTTTTAACATGAAATAAATTCTTTTACATAGCAAAAAAAAAAAAAAAAAAACTATCAATCAAACTAGAATGTAAAGGCAAATAATTAGTTTATTGTAATAGCAAAGGACTAGACTAAAAATTACAAACGAGTAATATGTACCATAAAGTTTTAGAAACTTTATATAAAAACATATATATATATATATATATATATATATATATATATATATATAGGTGTAATACTTCTATAGTCGATTTTGGTTTGGTTTTCTCGGTTATTTTTTTTATTAAAACCAAAACCAAATCAAATTTCATCGGTTTTTAAAATTTAAAATCAAAACCAACCAAACCTAAAATGTATCGATTTTTTGATCGATTTGGTTCGGTTTTCGATTTGGTTCGATTTTTCGGGTTTTTATGAACACCCCTAGGTGTAATTACACAGTTTGGCATATTTGTTTGGCCAAGTAATTACTTGATCAACATGAAACTGGGTGTAACTGGAGGGGTGTAATTACACTCTCCAATTCTCAAGGGGGAGGTGAGAATTGGCGGTAATTACAATGTGTAATTACAAGGTTGCTTTTTAGTTTCTTTCCTTTTTGTTTTTGTATTAATTTATTTTTCAAAACTTTTTATTTCTATTATTTTAATTTTTTAATTTTATTTTTACTTTTTAATTTCTTTTGAAATTTTAAAATATTTTTTTATACATTATTTATCTTTTATTTCTCTACCTTTACTTCTTGTGATTCCATGTAATTGCTTATATTTTTTATTTATTTATTTTATTATTATATTTCTTGAAACTACACCTCATAATATTAGAAATAATGAGTCATTAACAAACCTAGCATATAATGAGTGATGCAATTAAAGTGAAATTTCGTTGTTGAATGTGATTATAAACTTATTATGTTTCCTAATCTTAAGTTGTAGAGGAACTTACTATTATTATGTTGGAATTTGACAATGTTAAACTATTTTTTTTTTTGAATTTTGAAATTGTGTTATATTCATGGTTCTAATTTACTTGTTTTAGTAGCATTGACTCACATTGCATGTTGTTCATTTTTTAGTTAGAATTGATAGATTAGTTTTGACGAATATTTGAATAATGTTATGATATTATATTTATAAATATTAATTTATTTTATCAAACATGAATTCCACGATGTACTTACAAAACATATATTTTTAGTTTTTGTAAGTATCTAAACTAAATATTATTAATTTAAAAAATATATATTATTATTTTTACAATATTAGTTATAAATATATGATTCCTAATTAATGTATATTCACGAAAAATTATACATCTTAAATACCAAATATAATATCATTTATACTTATAAAAATTTATAGTCATATATTTATTATCTTAACTTTTAAGTTTTGATAATTACTTCATTTAAAATTTAATCTAACTGTATAATTACACTTGTGTAACCAAACAGTAAACTTATAATTACACTGTAATTACATTATGACAAACAAACATGTCGTTATAATTACACAACTGTGTAGTTACTATGCTATGTAATTATTACCCTAATAATTACACCAATTCCAAATGCCTGATGGCTTTCCAAACATACCCTTAATTTCTCTTATTTCTCTCACCATCAAAGCATAGTACATGTTTGGAAAGTGGCAAAAACAAAAAGGGAAAATGAGAGAGCAGGATATAAACGTCTTTTAAGAAGAGAAGGGCAAAAAAGGAAATACAGGAATCGGACGCATTATATAGCACAATAAAGTTATCGGCAACCAAGCAAACCCTCCATCTGTCTTTCATTTTACAGCCCTTTGCTTCTCCCTTCCACTGCGGCTAGGGTTTTAGCTCACTCTTCAAGGTTAGCTCTCTGTACCCCCTACCACCCCACCCCGCCCCACCACCCTACTGATCTCTGTCTGTCTTGAATTATTCTTGCTTGTATGTATCTTTATTGCATATATCTCTAATTCTGTGTTAGTATAGTTTTTTAATGGGATGATATTATTGAAGAATAGCTTGTGTTTATTTGGTTTTGATGAATTTGTTTTATTGATTGGGTTAGGGTTTATGTTTATTGGATCTTAATCTGTTGAAAAAGTTGCAACCTTTACCAGGAACCTGTTCTGGGTAGTAGGTACCCTGGAATTAGTCGAGTTACATATAAGCTGGCCGGACACCACAATTATAAAAGAAAAGTTGCAAACTTTATGGAAGTTAGATTGTTTTCTCCTATATTAAAAGTATGTGTATATGGTACAATAAGGATAATTTTGCTTTACAAATTTTTTCTTTCTGTTAGATAATGCAGTTTAATTGTAAAGTGAATTTGGTCATTATATCGTGAATTTGTAAAAAAATTTACATGTTCTTTAACTATATTAAAGGGTCGGTGACAAATATTGTGGTTAAAAGTATTCATAACATAGTTTAGCCGTAGTTGAGGAAACTGGTGTTTACCTCTAAATAATGAGAGAGAGTATTGTTCTTGGGTTACTAATATACTTAAGATGTTATCTAGTATTGGTTTTGTTAAGTTGGTACCTACTGTTAGCTCTAATATTCGCGTATGCACTTGTGTTTCAGACTCCTAGAGTCTTTTCTTTAAGTTTGAACTTTGTGGCTGTTGTTTAGTATGGTTTATACCTGGAGGTTGTTACGGATATACTGTGCCTAATGAAATAGAATGCAATGGTCATGCAAGTTTTTTTATACATTATTTTGTTTGCTGAGAAATATTGATTTTTGGTGATTTTCTTGGACAGATGAATGTAGAAAAGCTGCGTAAGATGGCCGGTTCGGTCAGAACCGGTGGAAAGGGTACCATGAGAAGGTCTGTTTATTTTTCTGTAGCTGTTGCAACTAGTTGACTACACCACATGGGAATGGGTAGTGTACTGTATTGAAAAAGAATGTATGTCTTGTTGCAAACTTAAAAGATATAGGTTATGCAGTTTTATTAAGGGTCAGAACTTAAGTGAAGATAGGAGAAAAAAGGAACACCTTGTCAAGGAAAAAAGGAGAAAAAAGGGGAAACAAGAGGAGAATGATTAGGTATCTCTTTCTGTCTTGTCATGTTTTAAATAGTGCTGAATTAGTGCTTCTTCTGCAGAAAGAAGAAGGCCGTTCACAAGACGACTACAACCGATGACAAAAGACTACAGAGCACCTTGAAAAGAATAGGTGTCAATGCCATTCCTGCTATTGAAGAAGTCAACATTTTCAAGGAGGATGTTGTTATCCAATTCATTAACCCCAAAGGTAACAAATACATTTATATTTCACTTAGTTTAGTCATTTGTCATTTGCCATTATTATAACCTTTTTTTTTTTTTTTCTGAATTCTTTTCAGTTCAAGCATCTATTGCTGCAAACACATGGGTCGTTAGTGGTTCCCCTCAGACAAAGAGTATGTGTTCTACTCTTTCCTCATGCTTTTGTTTTACTTGGTAGCTGCTACATTGTGAATAAAACCACAGCTTACCTCTATAAACTATGTCCAAAAGAAAAAATAGCATTTTCTTCTGTTGGTTTTCAGATGTAAGAAGGGTCCTTGATTGTTTGAGGATATGCGCTTCCTTACTGTTTACCTCGTTTTGCTTGATGTTTTGATCACATATTAGTACTGAAACTCTTGGAATTGGTGATAAGTCGCTCATTCTTGTTTCCTGTATGATGCATGACAATTTCTAAGCTATATTTCTTTTTTCTTGCAGAATTGCAGGATATCCTTCCTCAAATTATTCACCAATTGGGTATGTGGTCATTATTTTGCCTACGGTTTAGACATGACCAAATGCTTTTGGACAACTAAACATATATATATATATATATTGATTGTTCAAAAATTTACAAATTTTTCAGGTCCTGATAATTTGGAGAATTTGAAGAAGTTGGCTGAGCAGTTCCAGAAGCAGGGTGCTGCTGCAGGTACAGGTGAGGCTGCAGGTGCGACCGCAGCACAAGAAGACGATGATGATGAAGTACCAGATCTCGTGGCTGGTGAAACTTTTGAAGGTGCTGCCGAGGAGGGTCACACTTCTTGAAGTTTTTGTTAAATTTTGTGGCATCCCTTACTTTCAATGTTTTGATGTCAGTTTTACCTTTTAGCTTTTGAGTGTTCTATTTGATGTCTATTTGTGACACATCTCAAAAGAATTCCTTAAATGCTTTTACTAGTAAGCTACTTTGCCCTTCAAAGCCTACTCTTCTTTTTAAGAATAGTATGTGTTGATCTGTACTGTCTAGTCTTTACTGGCCTCTCGAGCCATCAGGTGATAATTGTGGGGAGAACTTATTTTTCTTCTCGTTTTAAAAGGTCAATGCTAATTGTGTCTGGATGTCATTGCTGTGCTTAGTAACTCAGAAGTTAAGTAGTTATAGTTCTCAGATTGCTAGGGCAGCTCTCTCAACCGATGACTTATCAACTTATAAGTTGCAATTGCAGTGAAGTAGAACATTTGTTAGTGATTTCTTTACACATTTCAATTCCAAACTAATTTTAGATATCAATATGAATCTTTGGTATACATTACATCTTTGGTAGTCTAAGGGATGGTCGGGGGCGCATCAACTGTTCTTAGGTAGGTTTTTAATTTGTTGCAATTCAGCTTTTTCTATTTGAAGTTGGAACTGTTTATGCTTTATCTCACATTTATTGTTCAGTGCTCAGTGATATGCCATGAAACCTATAGCTGATAATGCAAAGCAACTATCCTGGGAATTGAGTGTGCGTTGTAAAGAAAACAGGCTCCTATGTTTTGGCAACTTATTTCAAATAAATCACAGGATACCATTATATAATGTGTTACCTAGACTTTAAACATGAGCTCAAATTGAATCATCCAAATGAAAAATGAAAAATCAAAAATAGAAAAGGAAGGTACAATCGGGAGACTTGCAACAAATTGATGTAAGGCGTTCAAGTGTTGTAAAAATAGCCTTGGCGCTGCACAAAACACAAATGGGAGAACGAGAAGATTACGTTTGTTAAATGGTTCAGGAGTTCTACCGAGTGTTTGGTACTTATATTATTGGTCATATGTATGTGTTGTTCAATTGTTGACAACGGCAAAACCTGATATACTATCTTCATTCTATTTATCTTGTTAAATTGTTCTCACATCTTGTCGAATTAGATAAATCTTGCTTGTGTTTAATTTTTCACAAGTTTTTCCAGACAGACAAAACTTGATATTATCTTCATTTTACCTATCTTGTTAAATTGTTTACAAAGTTTTTTCGAATGGGCAAATCTTGATTGTGTTGTTCATATGTTCACTCAACATTTGTCAACGATTCAATAGCAGAGGCATGAAGGGTGGACGGTGCAGACTTCACTCACAACATGTTCCAATTTATCATCGATTCAAGTGGTTAGTTAGAAAATAATTTTCTCACCGACAGTGAATCATTCTTTCATATCAAACTTCTCTAGCAAGCCAGAAAGAAGAATAGCCTCTCTTTTAGAATACACATCTATCTACATTAACACTGACAATCACAAATCAAGAGCTGGTACCCAATAACTCATCCACTATGCTGCTGAGAATTAATATACACCAAAAAGAGCAACAAGTAACAACACAGTAACTGCGTGCTGTCATAAAATATTGGTGTCGGTGTAACTAGAAAACAAGTAGAAGCGAGTAGAACGGAATATGCCTCCGTTGTCCGGCTACTAAGCGTTTTGCTTTAGGGTGTGGCCTAGCGGTGGCTTAGTAGTCAATGAAATGAAAATTATGAAAAATCACGGTCCAAATACAAGCAAGGTAAAAAGCCAATCAAGTTATAAACCAAAGTGGATAGGAGTCATCTATATATGCGAATAGTGAGAGATAGTTGGATGATAGTTATGAAAAATCAGGGTTCAATTCGTAGTGCGGTTAAAAAACTTTAGGTGATTTCTTCTCATCTATCTAAGACAGGTGGATAGGCTAATGAAATAGTCGATGAGCGTGCAAATGAGTCTGCGCATCATCATTTATCAAAAGGAAAACGCCTATTATACATTTCCTTTCAAAGAAGTATCACATAACTATGCTCTAATGCAATCAATAAGTAAGACAGATTTGTAGAAGTTAATAAGCCAGAACTCCAAAGTAGATAACAAAATATATTGCAAAACAAATAAGCATGCACCATTGCGCACTTGCATCCGAGACAACATCACATTCAAAATTTAATATTGCAGGAAACATTATGTGAAACTTCTCTCAAGATCCTCATGCCACATTTTGAAGGTTAAGCACCGAAAAATAAATGCCCCGGTTACCTATTCATGTAACTGGAACTGATCTACTAAAAAAAGTTACCACCATGTACACTATTTAATCATAAGTCCTACGAAAAATTGAAAACTGTACATGTATATGCTAAAAAGAAGAATTATGCTTCTATATTTGCCTGGAACAACCTCCTGGTTTGTCATTTGTTGATTTGTCAAAAGAAAAGGATGTGAAAAATCACCTTTTCTCCTGTAATTCTGCAACAGGTACAAAGATAACCGAAGATTCATCTACACGAGAAGCATCTGCTCTTCTAAATCTGCGATTTGGAAGCCTTAGTAAAACATCCTGTAGTCTCGCTATTTTGTTCTTGATTCCGCAAAGCTTCTGCATCTCAGCTTCAGCTTCTTGGATTCTTTCCCTTTCCTTGGAATTGAGTTTTCTCCTTTCCTTTTTTGCTCTCTCTCTCAGTAGTTTCAAGCTCACATCATCGCCAAATTCTACAGTTGTCTGCTTGGAACAGAAAATTCTTAGAACACAAATATAACGTACCTCGGCCTTTCAAATAGACTTCTCAAGTGAAAAATGACTAAAACGGGAAATAAATCTGTTTTTTCAACTAGAGTGAACATTGAACAATAACTAAGAAAGGAATACGGGAAATGCTACTTGTATAAAATTCTCAGCGAAAACTGAACTAACTTCTAAAGTTTGAATTTTGAAATAGGAAATAGCAGGCAAATTGTGCTTGAAATAGCATGCATTGAGATAAAAATGGGAAGGCTTCCACGATTCCGTTCATAGATTGGTTGCCTATTTCTGCAGCTAAATTTGCATTCATTATTTTTTGAAAACCTGTAGTACATGTCACTTCAGTCTTGGTACAAGATCCTCTAACCGGCAAAAAGTATCTTCTCACCCAGATGATAAGCTATTTTCTTTTCCTTATATTTTTTTGCATTTGTTAATTTCCTTTTAATTCTTCTTTTAAATAATTTTCATTTGCTGATAGTTAAACCCACATGATAACTTTCACTAGAGAGAATATGATCCCGAGCTAAGAAATGAAGCGCAAGCTAAGAATATTTTCTTATACTTCAGAATAGAAATCAGTCATCCAATATACTATAGCATATATTTATTAATATAGAAGAAGACCAAATAGAACTGCACATGGGTTCTCCGCTAAAACGTACCTCTAATTTGTTTATTGATGGTTTTACGGCTTTTTTGCCATGCTTTTTCTTGGAAGTACTGATCATCAAGTTGGCAGTTTCTTCATTAGGTGATCTCTCAAGGTTACATGCATGGGCTGCATTTTTTTCTTCATTCCTTGACGAAATCTGATCTGCAGGTTTATCCTTTACAGTCTCAGATACACATCCTTCTGATGTTGTAGGACTAGTAACTTGGCACGGTTCTGTGCTCTCAACCTGCTGATACCCATGAATGTACAAGGACTTTAGAACAGAAATATTCAGCTCTGGGCCAAATGTACTTCAGCCCCTGAAGTTTAGAGTTCATAAAGTAGCCCGTAAAAGAACAGAAAAGTAACTGATAAAATTATAATGCCAAAGGTAATGTAATGGTCATCATAATCATGATAAAAGCAGAAATGGCAAGAAAAAAGATGGAGAAGGCTCTGAGAAACTTAAGGACTAAAATTGAAGTACGGATCATCAAGGAGAATAGGAAGAGGCTCTGGGTAACTTAAGGACTAAAATTGAAGGACATGTGTAACTTTAGCTCAATCCTTACCTTTCGAGCTTTAAGAGCCATATACCGTGCATTCTTGAACCATTTGTTAACCTAGAAATAGCATGAAAAAGACAAATAAGCAAACGGCAACAAAATATAAAGCTAATAGTTTAAAGTAGCTTCCACCAACCTATCCCTCAACAGAATCTCATCAGGCCTTAAGGTTTAGGCTTTCAAACATTCAATTTATACCCCCAACATGTAAGATATCAGTTGCTAGAGTAACACATTAAACTTCGTGGATTATTGACCAATTAAGTTGCCAATTTCTAACAGTTTTGGCTTCAAACATTAGCTTTAATAATAATGGAAGACTACAGTACTACAGGAATTAAACTTCCAGGTGTTTATCAACAAACTAATATTATCATTACCTTCTCCGATTCAAGTCCTAGCTGCTTGGAGAGGTTCTCCCTCATTTCTCTAGATGGAAGTTCATTCTCAGCAAATGCACGGCGAAGTTCCTGGTAAAGCTCACAAGTATTGAACGGTTAGAATAGTGTAGATGTTATCTCTTTGATGTAACAGCGAATAATGCAAAGAAGCATATCTACCTCGACCGCATCAGGAGGAATTCTGAATATTGCTCTCTTGGCTGGTTTATCAAAACTCTCTTTTTCCTCATCATCCGCTCTTTTTTCAGGACAAGTTTTCTCACTTTCTAAAAGGGTCATAAGTGTGCTTGCAGCATCTGATTCAGACTCCTTTCTTCTACGCTTTCTTTTACCTGGACCCCAATCTTCGTCATCACTATTTTGCTCGATTGCAGGAGCATGCTTCCCAAACATTTCCTGTGCCACATAAGAGCATCATTGGTTTCTCGCTAACGCATGCAGTAGAAAGTCAAATAGCAGCTTATGGACACTAATGTACTCACATCATTTAATTTGATATAATCAACAGCTTTTCTCTGTCGGGGCCCAGATAGAACTTCGAAGTCAGTCGTCTCCTCATAATCTAACCCAGCACTCTGTTCAGAAAGATAATCTTTTCCACTGCTTCTGTCTTCTGGCTTTCTTGTTAAGGCTAACAATTCATCCTCAAGTGATGCCAACATGCTTGCACTGCTTGCTTCACTGGAAGAACCACTCTCAAAGCTGTCAGTACTACTATGACTATAAGCAATTTTTTCGGGATCATAGTCATCATCTTCAGAGTCATCAGATGGCCAGTCTTGTTCTGGGCATAACAGGGATTCCCCACCTTCGGGCAGAAGAGCTTCTTCCTTAAAGATATCCTGTATTCATTGAATAGATACGTAATCATTAAATACTGATCAATAGATATTTCTTGGAGGGGTGAAAGATGATTTTATGAAGAGTACAACAATGTATTACTCAACCTCCCAATTACTGTCCATAGCAAAGTGGGTGCCGATATGAGCATTTGTTGCGTCTATTATTTCCATCTTACATTTGCAAAATTTGCAAAACCAGCCTTCATCATCTGGCGGTACTGCAAGTTAACAGAAGTTACAAATTTAGACGTAACGCGCTGCTCTGCATAAGCAGTGGAAGAAAAGGGAGCAATAAAACATATTCAAGCTAACTTACTATTTTCTGTTGATAGTGGAGGATCAAGACACTTTTGATGGAAGGCGCAGTTGCATGTACCATCACAAAGTATGATGTCATTGTCAGGGAATGCCTCTTGCAATTTGCATTTGGCACAGATAATCTGAAAATAAAGCAGGAAAATCTGAACTCTGTATCCAAGTTTGATTATCTGTCTATTTATGCATTTTTTCCCTTTTTCAGTTTTGAAGCTGCTATTAGTTCGTAAGAGGGTAGGGAAAAAAGGAAGTTGTGCAAACATAGAAGTATGCACAAGCAAAAACATGAAATGAAGTGTAATAAAGAGAAAAGAGCATCAGCCACTCGTGGTACTGGGTGACATGCAATGGGTAATTAACAGTCAAAGACAAAAAAGTATTGAGAAAGGATGCTTACATGTTCATGATGGACAGATCCATCAGGAGCAATAGCAGAATCCTCTATCTGCCCAGGAGAGCTAAGCAAATCCAGATGGTGAACTATCTCCCTTATTCCAAGCTTGCAATTTAATATCTGTTTCTTCGCTCTTTGTAATTCTCTTTCTGGCCTAATTTTTTCTCGGCTGAATGAAAAAACGAAAGTTGTCACTTGTCAAATGAGCTGCTCACTTGAAAGCAACAAGTTATACTAGCATTTACATATTGAATATGTCTAAAGAGGATACTGAGTGTAATTGATCCTTTCCTTCTGCTGATTCTACTGTCAGAGGTTTAATTTTGGGGTAGTCACTCGTGGAGTCAACCGTATTCGGATTGCAGGTCAGAAAATGAGGGGCAAGGAAATTGTTACCGTAGTTTAAGACATAAATACATCTTCTGGACAGGAAAAAAAATTGTATCGTGTTTTCTCTTGTCATATACGAAGTCATCGCTGATGCTCAGATCCATACTAGTGTTTTAGATCTTTACTATTTTTTATTTATAATGGTGGTGTCCTGTCCAACTTGTGCGCAGCATCATCTACTATTATAAGTAATCAATTTAATATTCCCTCATTGTTCCAATCTCAAATTTGATGCATATCGTCTCTTATTTCTCAAACCACATGACGGATCTTACTCACTATTTCCCTTTTTCGATTGAGCTTACTATTTTCAGCATCAATATCATCGATAGCAATGAATGATAAAAAAATAAAGAAAAATCATATACAATGTTCAAGACCCATTTGGCCTTGGATGGAAATCCAAATAGATACCATAAATAGAGTGCGAGAGAGAAGAGCTACATGTGGTTTGGGTAGATGACTGACGCAGTGGAGAAGATTAGAAATAATTATGTCTGTCAAAGGTGCTAGTAACACACATAAAGGCTAACTTCAGAGAAAGTCGCACGATATGGTTTGGCCGTGTCATACGCAGACCTCTAAAACGCACAAGCTAAGAGATGCGACACTATAATGATTGAAATAGCTGAAAAAGGTACGAGATAGACCTAAAACTACTTGAGGAAAATTGCCTAAAAAACCTACAATCTCTTGAAACCTATCCAAACTTAGTGAATAACAGAACACAATGGAAGCAAAGAATTAAGGAGATACCAACTAGTCAGGCTTCTGTTGTTGAAACACTTGCCTTTGTCTTCTAATATCATACAACTCAAAACTCGAACAGGATAATCTTTCCCACTATTTGAACTAACTATACATTAATATCTAAAATAGAAGGTCGATCCAATTTCTTTTCCAGTTTAATATCAAAATGGTACATCTTTTCAACTAGCAATGTTAAAAACCATAAAAAAGTTGAGCCAATGTATTCCATTTGAAGCAGAGCAAACTACATGAGATATTATGAACAAAATGGAGTCCCTCATTAACAGTGAGCTGAAATTTTCTATCTGTTAAACCTCTTACTAGAAGCAGTCTTCCCAATACCACACTCTAACTTAAAGAGCAGACAGTGATATTTGCATAATAACTTTATACCCAATACCAGCACCATTAAGATCTAACAGTAAAGGAATGTTGCATGTCTTTAGCGTCAAGGGCTCTAGGCTCGACAACATTCACTCTTCCATCTTCAGCTGGTCTATTCTGCACTCCCCTAGCAGCATTCGTCCGTCTGAACATTGTAACGAGAAAAATGCCCCACTCCTCCACATTCATAACAGTTACCAGATCCCCTCTGCCGAGCCTTTTCTTATCTCCTCTGCAGCAAGCTCTGCTGGCCTCGCGCTCTAAACTGATGGCATCTCGACGTTCTCCTGGCGCTCTCCCCCTTTAAAAAGTATGTAAAAAGGCTCACGTTTTTTGGCTTCCTATAAACCCCTCCTAGGTTGCAAGTTCCTTTATTTCTCATTCTTTTAGAGCACAAGACAAGTTTCAAGAAATTACCTAGAAAGGCTTATTAGATTAGAGCATTCAAGTAAAGGCTTAAAGCAAACGGTTGAAACTTTTTAGTTAATGGTTAACGAGGAAACAAGTCCATCAAACATGCATATTTATCACACCTACGACCATGCGGACACAAACATTTTACTTGTGCCATTTGTTTCTTCAGTTTCTTACCATTTGAGGACCAAAACAGTTAAGATACTCAGTATAGAGTCTCTAGGCAAGTAAATCCGTCTGTAGATAAGAGGGATAAGGTACGCACCTCTGACCTTTCCAGCCTTCTGCAGAATAAGCATCAATAAGGTTCTGCTCTAGCTTCATCTTAATCAAGAGGTATCTCGTCCTCCTTTGTAAACGTGAAACATCATCGGGATCTGCATTATGTTTTCTCTTTTTCCTTCTCCTTCTCTTTAACTTCTCAGACCCGGTATCCAGGTTTTCATGTTTTAAGTTGTCCTTTGAGTTGCATGCTTGAAGCTTTTTTCCTTGACAGCTCAATTTAGACTGCTTCTTTGATGATTTAGCTTTATGCGGAATTTCCGTTCTCTTACCTTCACCAGCAACTGTTCTCTTTGATGAAGATGCACGAGCAGCCCTTCCGTGAGATTTTGATTTCAGCTTTGATCTCTTTTTGTCCAATCTTCTCAATGCATCTTTTACTTGTGACAAGTTTGCAACCGTTTTGTGCATATCTTTATTTGTTTTCCCAGCCATAGTAGTTTGTTGCTTGACATGAAAAGTCCTGCATGGACAAGAGAAATCAGTGATCAATGACCTCTAAGACAACGCGAGAAGGCAGTATGAGGGAAGGTCATTTTTTACAATACATGTGTAAATGTCAAAAAATTTATCAAGCCAAGAATAGGAAAATTGTAAGTCTAGTTCCACTATTAGTTGATAGTTGATACATAACACAACAGATTATTCAGAGAAAAGAAGAAGAGAAAAAAGAAAAAACGAAAGGAAAACTGCTTAGTAACTCTTAGTTAACCGAGAAGCATGAGTGCAGTATACCTATCAATTAGGAGACTAAGTCCACAAATCTGAAGAGCCTTAAATGTAGATGTTCATCTCCATGAGAATCTTTTCTGCTACAGGCAAGAAATTTCATCTACATTAAAATTGTCAACTTTCCTCGACTGAAGCTGTCAATGAAGCATGATAAAGAATAAACAAGACATCTGAGCAAATACCAATATTTACACAGAGTTATCTCTACGATCAAAACATTGAGAAGTATCAATGCCCAGCTAATAAAGAAGAGTTAATTACGCTTATTGAAATATCTAAGAAAAGAAGCAACCTTCTTGAAAACAAATAGATACTTACTATTAAAGTAAAACTAGTTTACTCTTGGATCAGATTGGGTTTTGAGACAGCAGTGAACTGTACTGAAAGTTATCAGACAATGTAACATGCCAATGGATAATGACTGTTCGACAATGGACTTGTGTTTTTCTAATTCTTTTCCTCTGATATACAATTTCAATTGATTAATTGGGGAAAAAGTTGAAATGGGGTATTGGCTCATCGAATACAAATCATCAATCTAATAAATCAAACTCTCAATTAAGATCCAATCTTTCTTTTACTCTTCCCAGTTCCTCCAAATAAACCCCAATTCAAGTCACTCTATGCACAACCAGCAAAGCTCAATGTAATTCGAGAAACACAAAAAAACTTACAACATTAATTCATGTATCACTTAGTCTAAAAGGGTGAAAACTTTTCAAATACCCATAAAGGAATTAACAGGGAATTCTCAAAGAAACCAACACACACACACACACACACTTACACAGAAAAACTCCAAATTTCAACTCATGATCAACCAGTTCCCAGCCCCAACTAGACACTACTCTGCACATTCAAGAAAACACAAAAGACTCAAGCTTTACCAAAAATTCTCAAATAAACAACAAAAAATCACATATAAACAGCAAAAGATTCAAACTTTACGTAATTAATCAAATGGGTATCCTTAAAAAGGAGGAGAAACCTAAATGGGTTTACCTTATAATGGAGGAAAGGAAAGATCTTGAGAGTAGCAGAGTTCATCAAACGGTTAAGTATCTCACTAGTCTTTTTGAATGCACAATTCTACCTTGTTGCTCTGGGAATTTGGATTAAGGAAGTACAAATTACTTTAGTGCTTCTAATTACTCAATCATAATGAATAATAATGGGAATAATAATACATGATTTATTGTTCATATATAGTACTACTACTTATTTATCTTCGGTAACTTGATATGCCTACCGTTTCTGTTTGTTTCTTTTCTTTAATCGCTTCTAAGTATTGATGAGTTTCTTGTTTGGTTTTGGTATTTCTTTTACCACATTTAGCATTATTATATCTAGTTATATTAAATTCATGGACATTTGAGGATGAAAAAAGCTTAGTGGAGAGCGTTTTTTTTTTAATGATCTCATATAAATTTGAATCTTGATCAAATTTAAAAAAAAAATCATGTAAATTTGAATTAAACGGCTCAATACAAATACTAAATACCAAGCACAAAACAAAATAATCAAGTTCCTTGTGATAATATATTAGATTATACTGCGATAATATTATGTCTTACAAAGTGTAATTGATACTCTGCTTATGAGTTTGTCATGAATTGCCGTCTACGCGTCGATAAGTTGGGGGTGTACGTAGTACGAATTAATCAACTTTTACCTAAAAGGGACTAAAATACTATGCCAATTATAATTTCAATTTTTGCAGTGTTCTCTTTTTTTTTTGTGATCACACACAGAGACTCACATATCATATATTTAAAAGTTTTACTGTAATAATTTATATTGAAAATAGAAAATAAAAGATTAATATCTTTTAAATAGAATGCCACGAAACTATATTATAATGTAGGGTAAGGAAATATAACAAGAGGAGCACATGGCTAGAATGATGCTTGTATACTTATAAACTAAATACAGTTGCATAGACTATAAACCAAGATGAGTAATAAAAATATAAAATAAAGACCGTACACTACTAAAATTGCACAAGTATCAAATATAAGATCATTTTGGTTCCTACTCTACATATTGGCAAGACGAATTACAAGAAGCAACGAACAACTATTATTAATACAAAATCATTTTGGAATCCTCTATATGAAAACACTTTTCATATTTTTCCTCAAGAAAATAATAATTGTAAATTAGCACCATAATGACCATTATATATGCAGTATTCCCAAATTATAAACACGTAAAATGCCTATTCTCAAGCTATCATTCAAGATAGATAAATATATTAAGAAATAGTAATTAGAACATACAAAAGAGGAACCTAAATGCAAGTGAACCAATGTTTCTTTCTTTTGTTATTACAATATAAGAGCTAAAGAGATGGAGGAAGGAAGCGAAAATGAAAAATGATACTTATAAAATCTAGTTGAACAAAACTGTGAAAAAACTTTTCTACCAAAAATATTTTATTGGTTTTCTTTCTTAAGTAATCAATTTCATTTTTCTTCAAGTTTTTATTTCCTATTAAGCAATCAATGTTTCTTTAATTTTTACTATTTAATAATTATTAATGAACTTTGTACACATTAATAGGGTTAAAAACACGAATCGTATGCCCAGAAACTAGTCTATATAATATTAAAAACACGAAGACCCTTATTGAAATATCGTTCGCATATTTTACTCCTTTAAAATAAATTTTACATAGGATAAAATCGTAATTAAATTACTCTTCCTAATATTTAGAAGTTTTAAATCAACTATATCATTATTTTCCTTATACGTTTACGGCTTTGAAATCACATAAAATTTTTCATATTAAAACTTTTCTTATTTAAACTATGCATGGAATTCTAATGTCTTTTAAATTATTATAAAATTGTAATTACTATCCGAAATTAGGTTTTGAAAATAATAGTAATATTTTAATTAATGTACTTTAAGTTAATTATATGAATACACTGAATACATATTGTGAATTTATACTCATATATATAATATTCGATAAGGGAAACAAAGATAAATTTATATATTGAATTAATAAAAATTAGACCATATGCAGTAATTCATAAGTAATTTAAGGTAGTAGTTAAAAGAGCTAAAAGAAAACATAGAGAATGAAGGTACAAATATTTTTTATTGAGTTAGCTATACAAATCAATATTCTTTTTAAACATAAATTTACACATTTATCTTATAATTCAAAAATAATATTTATATGATTTTAAACGTTACACGCGCAAGCATAAAACTAGTTAATTTAAAAGTAGGCCATCTTGCAAAAAGTACATTCAACGACAAACATCTAAGATATAATCCATCTTGGACCATGAAGAAGAATAGAAAGAAAAAAAAGCAAAAGGAAATTAGAAATCATCTAACGAAAAGTATATTTTCAACAAATCTTTGTAATACAATCAAACATGAAATTACTTTGTGATACATGAATCATAAGTTAAAAAGACAATTCATTATAACATGAAATCTATAACTTAGTTTTTCCCATGACTTTCTTGATGCCTTTGATGTTCAAGGTGACGAAGTTCTTCGGGGAGCGCCACCAAATAAGAGAAGGCCATGCCACCAAAACAAACATGATAAACGGGTTTAACTGAACTTGTTATAATATATCTCGAATGATAATTGTCTAAGCCTTTGGCTATAAATCTTCTCACGTACGAGATCATTATGACTTTGTAATCTTAAACTAGGAATAGAAGCAAAAAAAGGATGAGGGTCTTGTAATGAATAGGAAAGGAAGAATGAATCACGAAAGGAAAACAAAGTAGAAGTATTAGAAATGGAGTTGGGAAGATTTTTAAATGGAAAAACACATAAGAAGTTGGGTTGTTATATACTGTGCCTTTTAACTAGCGATGTGTGCCAATGTGATCCTTAAGTTCAGGATAATTTGAGGTTCTTAATTCTAGTTCAGTTATCCATTTTCCGTGAGTGTGAAGAATTGAGTTTTTCTTCTTTTTTTTGGGTGTGGGTCCTTTTATTTCTTTTTTTTTCCCCACTCTACTAGGATTGGGATTCGATTCATATTTACTTTATTAAAATCTGAATTTGCGTCGGAAGTCCCATATTGAAGGTAAAACACTCCTTAGAAAAGGTGAATTCATACTCATATCTGGAACCCGAGACCTTTGATTAAGATGAAACAGTACTTATCACTCCATCACCACCCTAATGGATAAAATGGTGGAAGTGGGAGAGAGCGGGAGAGTTATAAAATAGATTTTGTGGTTTAAAAATTTTATAAGTTGTAAAATATGCAATCCAAAGTGAGCAAATAAAAAAAATTCAAAGTGTTATAAAATAAAAGTAATTTAGTAGAACTTAAACAAGAAACATAGATAGAAAGAAGGAGAAGTTTTTCTTCTTCAATTGTGTGTTTTTACCCATCTATTACAAAGCCTTTATATAGGCATAAAAAGTGAAGAATCACTGTTGTAAAATAGTGAGAGAAATGGCTACTACACAGTGAATGTAATGGGGCTCAGCATGGGCATCCATAACTTTATTTTCAACACTCCCCCTTGGATGTCCATGTAAAAAATAAAATTTCAAGTGAAAGGAAAAGAGCACGTAGTTATTTTTTATACGCATTGTTTGCAGCCTCATTAAAAACCTTACCAGCAAAATTCAATGGGACAAAGCCTTGGTTAAGGAAAAAAGAGTGCAATGTATTTACTTCCCCAGGTGAAAACATCACTTAATGTCTCGAATACCACGCTTTCCAATCTTGTGTATCAACTTCTTAAATGTTGAGGTTGGTAATGCCTTAGTGAACAGATTCGCCAAATTATCACTTGAACGAACTTGTTGAATATCTATTTCACCATTCTTTTGAAGATCATGCGTGAAAAAGAATTTTGGTGAAATGTGTTTTGTTCTATCTCCTTGATGTATCCTCCTTTCAGTTGAGCTATGCATGCAGCATTGTCTTCACACAATATTGTTAGAATACTCCCTTTCGAAGAATGACCACATGTTTTCTGAATGTGTTGAGTTATCGATATTAACCAAACGCATTCTCGACTTGCTTCATGAATGACTATTATCTCTGCATGATTTGAAAAAGTAGCAACCATAGTTTGTTTCATGAACTCCATGATATGGTTGTACCTCTACTTGTAAATAAATAACCTGTCTGAGATCGATCTTTGTGTGGATCAGACAAATATCCTGCATCTGCATAACCATCATGATGACTTGGATTTATTTGAATAAAATAAACCAATACCAACGGTCCCTCAGAGGTATCTGAACATATGCTTAATACCATTCCAGTGTCTTTGTGTTGGGGAAGAACTAAATCTTACCAACAAGCTTACTGAGAAAGCTATATCTGGTCGGAAATTATTGGCAATGTACATTAATGCCCCAATTGTACTAAGATATGGTACTTCGGCACCAAGAAGCTCTTCATCATTTTCATGAGCTTGGAATGGATATTTCTTTATATCAAGTGATCTCACAACCATCGGGGTACTCAATGGATGTGCTTTATCCATATGGAATCACTTTAAAATCTTTTCGGTGATTGATGAATAAATATTCCATATTTCATATACTCAATTTGTAGACCAAGACAGAATCTTATCTTTCTAAGATCTTTCATTTCAAATTCTTTCTTCAAACAGTTTATTACTTTCGGAAAGTCCCCAGGAATTGCAGTGATATTTAAATCATCAACATACATAGCGATTATAACAAATTCAGATCCAGACCTTTTAATAAAGACACAAGGACAAATTGGATCCTTCATGTACCCTTCTTTCAACAGATATTCACTCAGGAGATTGTACCACATACAACGTGATTGTTTCAATCCGTACAAGGATTTCTAAAGCTTTATTGAACAAGTTTCACAAAAAAATTTTGTAACTACTCAACCGGTCGTTTTGAGCATTTGCATTCCATTCAGCTGTTTGAAGTCTTGAGTACTTCATATGATGTATTATGCCTCGTGTGAATCATCGGTTTTAGTTTTTAGGTGATTCGGAATTGATTTGGAAGAATGATTCTCAACTAGGATGTTTTAAGTTGGAAGAGTTGACCAAGTTTGACTTTTGCGTATTTGACCCCGGAATGGAGTATTTATAGTTTCGTTAGGTTCGGATGGTGATTTTGGACTTGGGCGTAGGCCTGAATTTACATTTGGGTGTTTCTAAAAGATTTCGGCATTATTTGGCGAAAGTTGAAAATTTGAAGGTTTGGAATGTTCATAAGTTTGACCTAGAGTTGAATTTGATGATATCGGGTTCGAATTGTTATCCCGGGAGTTGGAACAGGTTCGTTATGTCATTTATAACTTGTATGAAAAATTTGAGGCCATTCCGAGTTGATTTGGTACGGTTCAACACATGTTTTGGAAGTTGAAAGTTCAAACGTTCATTTAGTTTGATTTGAGGTGCGATTCGTGGATTTGATATTGTTATGTGTAATTTGAGGCCTCGAGTAGGTCCGTGTTATGTTTTGGGACTTTTTGGTACATTCCGACGGGGTCCCGAGGAGGTCGGAGAGGATGTGATTCGGATTATTTCGGATCATTTCGATATTGTTGATTGCTGGTGTTTCCATTGTTCTTCGCGATCGCGAAGATGAGGACGCGATTGCGAAGTGACTCCTGGAGCTGGGTGTTTATTTCTTATTCGCGTTCGCGTCATGGCGAACGCATTAGCGTAGAGTTAGAATTGGTCTTTAATCGCGTTCACATCTACTTCACATGTTCGTGTAGTGATTGGACTGAGCTGGGCAGGATGATGGTTTCCTCTTGGCGTTAATCACGCTGTTCCCACATTCGCGTAGTTTTGTCAGCTTTATGCATCGCTTTCGCGAGGCTTGCGTTGCGAATCCGTAGTGTTAATAGTGGCTGCATAATATTTGTGCATTGCGATCGTAAGGATACTTACTGATCTCCTAGAGTACCACCGGGTAGTGCATATAATTACTCTATTTCGGACCTTTGAGTTATTTTATCACATTTGAGTGGGGAGCTCGGATTTGGGCTATTATGGAGGCGATTTTCACCATATGGAATGGGGTAAGGGTGATCTACTCGGTTTTGATTATATTCCGCGATTCCATCTTTGTTTTTGGCATTTACTTGATGATTTCAAAAGAGAAAATGAGGGATTTTGTCTAAACTTTCTTAAAGTAAAATTTTGAGTTTTGAACATCGATTCGGAGTCGGATATGAGTGAAATTAGTATAGTTGGACTCGTAATTGAACGGGTTATCGGATTTTCTGAGTTTTGTCGGGTTTCAAGGTGCGGCCCCGGGTTTGATTTTTTGGTGACTTTGAGTAAATGTGTAAAGATTCAACCTTTATCATTTGAGATTTTTTCCTTAGGTATTATTTGATGTATTTGAGTTGCTTTTGGCTAGTTTCGAGCCTTTCGGAGGGTGTTACGCGCGGGATGGCTTTTTTAGAGTATTGTTTGGCTTTCTCAGTATTGGACTTGGCTTGTTCGAGGTAAGTAACATTTCTGAACTTGGAATTGAGGGTATTTACCCCTGTGAAATGTGTTGTTGGTACTGTGTTGGGGGTGACACACATGCTAGGTGACGGGCGCATGGCGTGCACTAGGTTAAACATAAACCGGGTTGATTTCTATACTGAGTTGCTATCCAGTCTTGCTTTATTCGTGAAATTCCTATTTATTAGAGTACTTGAGCTGTGATTCATGCTAAAAATCATGTTTAGGCTATTTGCTTATTTGGTTGAGACCTAATGAGGTTATTTTTGTCGTTTTGAGTTATCTGCTTTAACTGCAATTATTTACTTAGTCGTGGTTCATCATTTGCACATCATATCTCAGTCTCTATTTATCATTCACTATTACATCACATGTTATCATTGTTTGGGCTGAGTAGTATGAGATTGTGAGCCCTTGAGACTTGAGAGATTGATGACTTAGGTAGGTCTGATACCTATGTTGTAAGTGTGTTATTATAGATAGGGATGCACGTCGTAGCAGACCATATTGGCTTTGTTACTATTATTATTATTATGGATCGGGAAGCATGCCGCAACAAGCGTTATTGGCTTATTTATTATTGTGGATCGGGCTGCATGCCGCAGCAAGCCTTATAGGCTTTATATTAGTGCTTGGGCAGGATCTACCCCTCCGGAGTCTGGCATACCGGTAGTGAGCGCAGGCACTATGATATATATACATGTGCTTTGGCGAGGGATTTATGAGCAAGGAACCCCTATAATGTTGAGTGATTGTGTGTGTGATGAAGTGGGAAAATGATGACAGACAACTTGAGTATATTGAGGGTGAGCGTACCTGGGAATATCAGCGTGAAATCATTCATTTGGCCTGCATACTTGGCAAGTAGTCATAGAGATGCATTCTTTCTAATGCTATATGGTATTGTGACATTCATGATTTGACATGTACATTCGAAATGTAGGCATTGAGATGTATATTCCTGATGCTAGACGGTATATGGTAATTGATGGCTTGACACGCATATTGACATGTATGCATAGCGATGTACCTTCCTCATGTTTTCTGATCATTAATATCTTATCCATTGTTGAAAGTTTGGGAAAAATCGCAGTTTTTCTATTATACTCATATTCTGGTGATTTCGGTGATAGATTTGGATTTTACTGTTATACCTGAAAAGCATGTCTATTTTTCGTAAGAATGATCTGAGCATAATATCTTTTGAGTTATTACTTGTACTGCTTTCATTATATTATTGCGAGTTATTTTTGGCTATTGGTGTTGGACTCTGGCCGTTCTCCAAGCTCGTCACTGATTTTAACATAAGTTTAGGTTTGTTACTTATTGAGTACCTGGGGTCGGTTGTACTCATACTACACTTCTGCACCTTGCGTGCAGATTTTGGAGCTGATGTCGCTGTGTATGGACGGAGATGGCATTGAAGATGTATCTGCGTTCCAGTTATAACTGCCTCTTGTTCTTGGTAGCTTTAGATTTATAAATCTATTTATGTATATTTTGAACATATGATGTATTTATTTGATACTAACATTGTAACTCTAAGTCTTAGAAGCTCATGATTTGTTGTTGTATAAAAGTTAAGCTATTTTATCATTTATTTTCGCACTAAATCTAATTTAAATTGGATTATTGTTAATTTACTTACTTAGTGGGTTGGGTTAGTTACCATCACGACTTGTAAATTTTGGGTCGTGACAAGTTGGTATCAAAGCTCTAGGTTCATATGTTCTACGAGTCATGAACAAGTGTCTAATAGAGTCTTGCGAATCGGTATGATGACGTCTATACCTATCTTCTAAAAGTTACAGGATATTTAGGATAAACTTTCTATCTTTCTTTCCTTATCATGCGACATTGATTCAGTTTGAAGTGTATCTCTTTGAATTCCTTCCCCTCTCTCCTATGCGTTTGTGAGCGTTAGGTATTAGATGTGCATCGATGACTTGAGATTCCATGGATGAGGTGCGAGATGTGTTTTCTGTGTTTTGGTGATGGGCCAGTCTGGAAGACATGAGATCGGGTTTTGACCGCAGCTTGGGCGCGGGTGATTTCAGTTGTGTGCGTATGTGCTTTTGGACTTCTATGTCCTGTGGTGTCCCTATGAATGGGATTGGCGGCTTGGTGAGAGGTTGGATGGCTATATGATGATTATGTTATGACTGCGGGATGTGTTTCGATGGTTAGATATGACGAGAAAAGTTTGCTTGGGATGTGAAGGGATTATGGATGCTCGATTTGTGGGTGTGTCATATAGTCTTGAGTTATGAGTGTTTGATTCTTTCATGTTGTTCATTTGTGGAAGGAAGTAAATTCTCATGTCTTGTTGATGAGTTCAGACTCAGGAAGATTAAGTGATTGCATAGTAGTTGTGCCTGTGAAAGGGTATAGAGAGATGTCAGTTTGAGGCTAAGCAGGTAGGTTATCACTTGCGGGGTTATCTACGGATATGTGATCCTTATGATGTTGTGTGGAGGGTTTATTTCTACCAGTTGGTTATATATATTGCGATTTGAGTATGGATTGGTTGAGAAGGCTGACCTGACTGTCACGAGGATGAATACGAGCTTAGTAGATGAGATGAGGTATTTTATGGTTTGTGTTGCATGAGCTTGTGAAGAATTCAGTTGAATCTTACTACGGGATTATGATAGTAATAGGGTAGGGTTATTTTGAGTTATCAGATATTTTGTTCTATGGCTTTGAGCCAAGTGGGGGGGTCTACCATCAACGATTTGATTGCATGGTTATGTGTTGTATTAGTATCGGTCGGAGACATACTTGTAGATCAGTTATGACTTGCAGAGGTTGGTTTTAAGGATGACTTAAGTAAGGAAATATCTGGATGTATGATGTATTACACCTTATGGATATATGGAAGTCTTGGGAGTGTTAAGTTTGCTGTTCATGATGGATGTAATATACTAAGAAAAGGGAATCACTCGATTGTTAGGGATGTGGATTACTTCTTTGAGTGTTATTGTGCTAATGAGGCACAGGTCGTTCGGCCCGTTTGGGCAGCGCAATTGAGATCTGATTAGAGGGGATAACTGTCGAGAAGGTTCAAAAGAGTTCAATATTCATATGTGGTATTTGAAGGATTTCCACGGATTTGTATATGGCTAAGATCTGAGATTTGCAATGGATGGTGCCAGGACTTGCGGTAGAAGATCTCTTCAGAGTGAGCGTCTCCGGTTGTGGTACCTTTGGGGTGCTTAAGAGGGAATATAATGATTTATGGGCCTTAGGACGATGTGGTTTTATCCTAGGATCTCTTGTGGTGAGCTTTGGGGTAAGGATCGTGGTATTCTAGTAGGGAGAAATGTCAACTTGAGGGTAATTCGGAAGAAACTCAGAGAAATAGGACAACTTAGTAGTAGGTAGGATCAACACGGTAATGGATATGATCGGTTCTTTGGGTACTTATAATATGGTGAGTTCTACAGGTGTTTTTGTGGCAATACTCTTGGGTTTGGCGACCTGCGTGGCTAGGTTGAGTTAGAGGGATTCAGTTCTAATGGCTTGGTTATGTTCAAATGGGTTTCGAAGTGTTCTCGATGATTTCTGCCATAATTTGAGATAGATATTACCTACAGGTATGAGGGGTATGTTGCGTGTTGTAATTTTTTCCTAGATGAGATCAAGTGGAAGGTTTCTGACTGATTAGGTATGTATTCTGCTTGTGACTCAGATTTGATAATGAGATTCTCGTGCTTTTCACATGATGGCATGATAGATGCGGTGTGTCCTGTGAGATTGAGATTTGCATTTACAAGATGGCAGTTTAGTTTTGGAGGGAAGGTCATGAATTTTGAACAATATGGACGGTTTTAGATGTTTAGATGAATGCTATTACTACTTGGTATTGCTTGAGAGGGGTGCGCATTTCAAAAGGTGCACTGTGTTCTGACTTCAGATGCTTCATTGGTATTGCGGTACTCGCCTGGTTGAGCTACAACTGATGTTTAGATTTTGCTATGTGGTGGGGGAAGGGGGGAATTATAGAGGTATTTCTTGTAGTATGATTGTGTATGAGAGATGTGTTAGTCATTCGAGTGATGGAGTTGGGATTGACTATGGTGATTCATGTGTTCTTTAGATTTGGAGACTGGGAGTTCTCAAAAGCACATTGTTTCGGGGTTGCAGACTGTGAAGATGTGGCTAAAGCTAGCCAGATAGTGGGATGTGTTACGGTTAGGTCATTGTGGACTTTGGGGGGCTATTTGTCCATTTGGGGATGACCGGAGTTGATTTGGGGCTATTAGTTAGCCTAATAAGGATGTGTATCCTACATTGGGTCGGATTTGTTGACTCGAAACTATTAGTGTTGAGGGGTGTCTCATTCAGTTAGAGTTGAGCTTGTTCGTGTTCTGATATGTTCTATGTGTTACTCTTCTACGCTACGAGGGGTTGTGATTTGTTGGTTATATGCACACATGATGTTGTTCTGTTTGGGCCTTATAATGGAATTCGAGCGAGATGGTTATTGGAGTGTTGAATGGTTGATTGCGCCTTGGTTATGGTCTTTCCAGGATGTGTTATATAGTGTTACTCTTTTCTCCATGGTTATGGTCATGCACTTCCTGTACTTGATGTCGAATTATGTGTGGTTGTTGATTTTGAGCATTGTGGCTATAGGTATTCCATATGGAGCGGTGTTTGGATAGGGTCACGCATTGCAGCAGGTTTATGTTGGGATGTGATCCTTTGTGAAAGATTCGTGTTTTGGTTCTACTATGTATGATAGGTTCATAGAATTGTGTTTGTGGTGGTACTTGTTGAGCTTGCGTGATGGTTCTCATTTGAGTCATTTTCCATGTTTGAGTACATTTGAATTATTGCTTATTGGTGCACGAATTGCATGGTTTGTGGCTTCAGGTTGTATTGGTGTGGCATGTCAATAAAATAGTTGTGTTTGATGAGATGAGGTCATTGGACCTAGAATAGGTGCTATCATATTTGATTACGGTATATTTGGAAGAAAAATATTAGAAGTCGGCTTAGAATTTGGCTTTGGTTCTTGTCAAACGAGAGAGAGCTCCATGACGTTTTGATATGATGAGTTTATGAGTTTCTGCGTGTTTCTTTCATCGTTGGCAGTGTATGAAGGTTTTGAACAATATTTATTTGATATAAGGTTCATTACTGGTGCCGGGTTTGTTTTTGAGCCGCTACTGTGATAGAAAATTATTGCTACGAGTATGCAAGTTATGTGGTATATCATGTGGTTTCATCTTCGGTTATGGTTATGGCTTGACACAACTTGTTCATACCTATACATTGTGTAGACGCAAGATTCGGGTCTGGTAATGGATTTCGGATGTTGGAAATTTGGTTCTAAATTTTACGGACTAAGGTTGAAGTAAGGATCTTCAGTTATGTTGTGCTTTCAGGCTTATATGGATTGGGGTGACGTGGGATCACCCCTAGGTTTGTCCATGGTGAGTTTACCCAGTGATTTAATGGCTTTGGAACGACTCTTGGCACGTTCGAGGACAAACACATGTTTAAGTAGGGGAGAATATAATGACCCAACCGGTTATTTTGAGCATTTGCATTCCGTTCAGTTGTTTGAAGTCTTGAGTATCTTCATATGATGTATTATGACTTATGTGAATCGTCGATTTTTGTTTTTAGTTGATTTGTGATTGATTTGGAAGAATGATTCTCGACTAGAAGCTTTAAATTGGAAGAGTTACCAAGTTTGACTTTTGTGTATTTGACTCTGGAACAGAGTATTGATGGTTTTGTTAGGTTTAGATGGTGATTTTGGGCTTAGGCATATGTCTAGATTTGCATTTGAATGTTTCTAGAAGGTTTCAGCACTATTTAGCAAAAATTAAAAATTTGAAGGTTTGGAATATTCATAAGTTTGACCGAGAGTTAACTTTGATGATATTGGGTTCGCATTTCTATTCCGGGAGTTGTAATAGGTTCGTTATTTCATTTGAAACTTGTATGTAAAATTTGAGATCATTTGGAGTTGATTTGATATGGTTCGGCACGAGTTTTGGAAGTTGAAAGTTCAAAAGTTCATTTAGTTTGACTTGAGGTGCGATTCGTAGTTTTGATGTTGTTATGTGTGATTTGAGGCCTTGAGTAGGGTCCATGTTATGTTCTGAGACTTGTTGGTATGTTCGAACGGGGTCCCAAGGGGTTTGGGTGAGTTCCAAACGTGATTCGGATCATTTCGGATGGTTTTAATATTACTGATTGCTAATGTTTCTGTTGTTCTTCGCGATCGTGAAGATGAGGACGCGATCGCGAAGTGAATCCTGGAGCTGGGTGTTTACTTCTTATTCGCGTTCGCGTCATGATGAACGCATTCACGTAGAGTTAGGACTAGTCTTCATTATGTTCGCATCTGCTTCAATGCGTTCGTGTAGTGATTGGGCTAAGCTGGGTAGGATGATGGTTTCCTCTTTGCGTTTGCGTAGTTTTGTCAGCTTTGTGCATCGCGTTCGCGAGGCTTGTGCCGTGAACGCGTAGTGTAGATTGTGGAAGCGTAATATTTGTGCATCACATTCGCAAGGGTTCTACCGCTATCACGAGTACCGCTGGGCAGTGCAGGTAAGTACTCTATTTCGGACCTTTGAGTTATTTTATCACATTTTGAGTTGGGGAGCTCGAATTTGGGCGATTATGGAGGCGATTTTCACCACATAGAATAGGGTAAATGTTTCAACTCTGTTTTGATTATATTCTGTGATTCCGTCTTCGTTTTTTGGCATTTAATTGATGATTTCAAAAGAAATTGGGAGTTTTTGTCTAAACTTTTCTAAAGTGAACTTTGAGTTTTGAACATCAATTCGGAGTCGGATTTAAGTGAAATTAGTATGGTTGGACTCGTAACTGAATGGATTATCGGATTTGATGAGCTTGTCGGGTTCCGAGGTGCGTTCCTGAGTTTGACTTTTTGGTGGACTTTGAGTAAATGTGTAAAGTTCGACCTTTATCATTTGGGATTATTTCCTTAGTCATTATTTGATGTATTTGAGTTGCTTTTGGCTAGTTTCGAGCTGTTCGGAGGGTGTGACGCGCGGGATGATATTTCTAGAATATTGTTTGGCTTGCTCGATATTGAATTTGGCTTGTTCGAGGTAAGTAACACTTCTAAACTTGGAATTGAGGGTATTTACCCCTGTGAAATGTGTTATTGGTGTTGTGTTGGGGTGATGCACAGGCTAGGTGACGGGCGTGTGGCGTGCATCGTGGTAAACATAAACCAGGTTGATTTCTGTACTGAGTTGCTATGGAGTCTTGCTTTATCTGTGAAATTCCTATTTGTTAGAGTACTTGAGCTGTGATTCATGCTATAAATCATGTTTAGGCTATGTGCTTATTCGGTTTAGACCTAATGAGGTTATTTTTGTCGTTTTGAGTTATTTGCTTTAACTACAATTATTTACTTAGTCGTGGTTCATCATTTGCATATCATATCTCAGTCTCATTATCATTCACTGTTACACCACATGTTATCATTGTTTGGGCTGAGTGGTATGAGATTATGAGCCCTTGAGACTTGAGAGATTGATGATTGAGGTAAGCCTGAGAGCCGTGTTGTGAGTGATATTATGGATCGGGTTGCACGCCGCAACAGGACATATGGCTTTATTACTGTTATTATTATTAATATGGATCTGACTGCGCACCGCAACAAGCGTTATTAGCTTATTCATTTTGGTGGATTGGGCTGCATGCCGCAGCAGGCCTTATAGGCTTTATATTAGCGCTTGGGCAGGATCCGCCCCTCCGGAGTCTGACATGCCAGCACTAAGAGAAGGCACTGTGATATATATACCAGTGCTTTGGTGAGGGGCTTATGAGCCAAGCACCCGTACAGTGCTGAGTGATTGTGTGTGTGTGATGAAGTGGGCAAATGATGACAGACAACTTGAGTATATTGAGGGTGAGCGTACCTGGGAATATCACCGTGAAATCATTCATTTGGCATGCATACTTGGCAAGTAGGCATAGAGATGCATTCCTTCTCATGCTATACGGTATTGTGAGATTCATGATTTGACATGTAGGCACTAAGATGTATATTTCTCATGCTAGATGGTATATGGTAATTGATGATTTGAAATGCATACTGACATATAGGTACAGAGATGTACCTTCCTCCTATTTTCTGATAATAAAATATCTTATTCGTTATTGAAAGTTTGGGAAAAATCACAATTTTTCTGATATACTTATATTTTGGTGATTTCAGTGATAGATTTGGGTTTTACTGTTACTCCTGAAAAATATGTCTATTTTCCGTAACTGCAAACGAGCTGAGCATGATAGCTTTTGAGTTATTACTTTTACTGCTTTCATTGTATTGTTATGAGTTATTTTTGGCTATTGATGTTGGACTCTGACAGTTTCCTGAGCACGCACTGCTTTCAAACTAAGGTTAGATTTGTTACTTATTCAGTACATGGGGTCGGTATTACTTATACTCTTCTGCACCTTACATGCAGATTTTGGTGCTGATGTTGTTGTGTATGGCGGGAGCCGGCATTAAAGAAGTACTTGCGTTTCGGTTATAGCTGCCTCTTGTTCTTGGTAACTTTAGATTTATAAATTTGTTTATGCATATTTCAAACAGATGATATATTTATTTCACACTAGCTTTGTAAACTCTAAGTCTTAGAAGCTCATGATTTGTATTACCAGTCCTTGGATTATTGTATAAAAGTTCAGATATTTCATCATTTATTTTCTTGATAAATCTTATTTGAATTGGATTATTGTTAATTGGCTTACCTAGGTACCCTCACGATTTGTTGATTTTGGGTCGTGACACTTTTATATGATTCAGGCACTTTAAATCCCTCAGGTATTTTCATAAAAATTTCGTTGTCGAATGATCCATACAAATAGGCTGTGACAACATCCATTAAACGCATATCAAGTTTTTCCTGCACTGCCGTATTTATGAGTTACCTGAAGGTGACAACATCCACTACCGGAGAATATGTCTCCATATAATCAATGCCAGGCTTTTGCGGAAACCCGTGTGCCACAAGTCGCGCTTTCTATCTAACGACTTCATTTTTGTCATTTCGTTTTCGCACAAAAACCCATTTGTACCCTACTGGCTTTATATCTTCAGGTGTTTGAACTACAGGTCCGTAGACTTTACGTTTTTCAAGTGAAGTTAATTCTGCCTGGATAGCTTCTTTCTATTTGGCCAATCATTTCTCTGTCCACATTCATCGACATATTTTGATTCGAGATCCTCATCTTGTTGCATTATTCCAACAACATTATAAGCAAAAATATTATCAACAAAAATATCATTTCGGTTCCACCTTTTTCCTATAGAGATATAACTTATCGAGATCTCTTCATTCTCATTATTTTCATGTACCTGGATCTCACATTAGATCTTATTATTTGTTATGTATCGAGGCACCTCTTGAGCCACTACCTCTGCATTATGATGACCTTGATTATTTGCTCCTTTCCTCCGTCGAGGATTTTTACTTTAGAACCGATTGGTCTACTACGTTTCAAGTGTGGCTTAGACTCATTTGCATTAATTGATTGTCCTATCAGGACATCAACTCGAACTGGAGCTTTAGCAGCGGGGATATGTGACTTAGTCACCTTTGGTAGGCCAGTGAATGCATCTGGAAATTGATTTGCAATATTTTACTAATAAATTATCGTTAACATCTAGTTCACATTGATTTGTTCGAGAATCCAAATGAGATAGTGATAATGCATTCCCATTTATCTCCTTTTTCATTTGCTTATTTTCTCCCCCTAATATTGGGTATAATGATTCATCAAAGTGGCAGTTAGCAAATCTTACCGTAAATATATCTCCAGTCATAGGTTCCAAATATTTTATAATATAAGAAGATTTATACCCAAAATATATCTCCAACCTTCTTTGGGGCCCATCTTTGTGCGCTGTGGTGGAGCAATTGAAACATATACTGCACAATCAAAAATTCTAAAATGGAAAATATTTGGCTCATAACTAAAAGCCAATTGTAATGGGGGAGACTTTATGATAACTTGTGGGCCTTATCCACACAAGTACTGCAGCATGCAAAATAGCATGACCCCATACTGAAATGGGAAGTTTTGTTCTGATAAGCATTGGTCTAGAAATCAATTGAAGACGTTTGATCAATGATTCCGCTAGACCATTTTGAGTATGAACACGAGCAACTGGATGCTCAATCGTTATCCCAGCTGATATACAATAGTCATTAAAGGCCCAGGATGTAAACTCACCAGCATTATCCAGAACGGATTATCTTAATTGGATAATTTGGAAATTGTGCTCTTAACTTTATTATTTGAGCCAACAATCTCGCAATTGCCATATTGCGAGTTGATAACAAGCACACATGTGATCATCTTGTAGATGCATCTACTAAAATCATATAATACTTGAATGGTCCACATGAAGGGTATACGGGCGTACATATATCACGCTGTATACATTTCAGAAATGCAGTGGACTCAATCCCAACCTTAGCCGCTGATGGTCTAATAACCAATTTTCCTTGAGAACAAGCAACATAAAAAGATTCTTTAGATTGAAGAATCTTTTGATTCTTCAATACGTGTCCATGTGAAATCTCAATTATTTTGTGCATCATATTAGAACCGAGATGGCCCAACCGGTCATGCCAAATGATAAAATCATTAGAACTAGTATACATCTTGTTTACAATGCCATGTGATTCAACCACACTAATACTTGTGTGGTACAAGCTAGAGGAAAATGCAGGTAACTTTTCATGTATACATATTTACCCCGCTTTTATTGTAGTAATATAAACGTATTCAACCTTTCCTTCATTGGCAGTCTCCACATGGTAGTTATTTTGGCGAATAGCTTTAAAACTCAACAAGTTTCTTTGAGACTTATGACAATACAAGGCATTATTTATAGCCAATATCGCTCCACCATGTTGTAATAAAGCCTCTCTTCCAGAGCCCTCAATTGATTTTGTACTACCTGATATTGTATTCACATAGGCCTTTTTCATGACCAAAGAAGAGAAATATTCTTTTTCTCTTAGTATAGTGTGAGTTATAGCACTATCGAGAAGGCATATATCTTCATTACTCATCTTGGATCCAATTGAAGATTGAGAAATTTTATTTTCTTCATAAAACAAAAGTACATCATAAGAAATACGAAAAAACTAACAACACTATAAAATAACTTAAGGTACTTGAAAATTAAAATAACTTAAGAAAGAACAAGACAATTAAAACACAAAGAAATAAAAGAAACAATATAATTGTATTCCACAGTAATACGAATAAACTTCAGTTTTGATCCCCAAAGAAGTCTTCAACTTCCAAATGAGTAATATCATCGAGGTCTTCAAAATCATCACCTTTAAAAGCATGATTTGCCTCAGCATTATCATCATATTTATTTGAAGGCCCTGCCTCAACATCATTTCGAAAGGTCAAGTGCGACTCCACTGGGGCGCTAGTAGAAGAGGCTCTAACATTATTTGTCTTTCTTTTGGTGGAGTTTTAAAGTCTGATAAAATATTTAGGCTGCACGACATTCATGTTTCCAGTGACCTTTCATAACACATCGGTGACAGTTATTTCCTTTGCCTCTTGAAGGATTATTTTGAGAATCCATATTGTTCTCCTGTGTATAATGACCACTATGATAACAATTGTTATATCGTCCCTTGACACGCCCACGTACATTCATATGGCCCCGATAATTATTTTATTTTCTTTCAAACTTATTACGTGTTACTAGCACATTTGCTTCCACAAATGGAGAAGATCCAGCAAGACGGGCCTCATGATTTTCATCAAAAGGGTATTATATTGCTCAGCCACCAGAAGGCATGAGATCAACTTAGAATATTTTCTGAAACCCCTTTCACGATATTGTTGTTGTAACACCATATTTGAGGCATGCAAAATCGTAAGAGTCTTTTCCAACAAGCCCTCATCTTTTATATTTTTCCCACATAATTTTAACTGGGAATTTATTCTAAATACAATAGAGTTATACTCGGTTACGGTCTTAAAAATCTTGCAACCGTAAGTGTATCCACTCATAACGAGCCCTGGCAATACCATTGCCTTAATGCGGTCATATCTTTCCTTCAAATCAGTCCACAATTCAAGCGGATCTTTCACTGTCAGATATTCAGCTTTCAATCCGTCATCCAAATGATGACAAAGAAAAATCATAGCCTTCGCTTTATCTTGACTCGATGCTTCATTACTATGAGTAATGGTGTCACCAAGACCTTTAGCGTCTAAGTGAATTTCAGCATCGAATACCCATGATAATTAGTTCTTTTCAGAGATGTCAAGTGCCACAAATTCATGTTTTGATAAATTCGACATAATGAAAATTATCAAAAAAATAACTCAAGTTAGAAATTATAAAAACTACTATTAATAAAAGACTTTATAGTTATAAGGCATGAGGCAGAACATACTAGTAAACTAATATCTTATATCAAAACAAAGAGTTATAATAGTGTTTACTATATAATGCTTGACCATAAATTATCACATAATGATGACACAAGGTACATACATAAGGACCTAAACAAGTAATTTGGGATAGTTAATTTTCACAAAGTACACAATTTTAAGGGAGCATATTATTTATTTTGACACGTGATATCACTTGCCGAGTTTTATCACAAGGCATGTTGCAGCAAATGGTTAAAGCTATAGATTTTAAATACATTAGTTAGTTTATATTATTAGATAATAAAGTTACAACAATAAGCAACAGTAAATAGGCTACATTTAAACAACTATTTTTTTTTAAAGTTAAGACTATTGAAAATTAAAGCCTAATAACTCACGCATACTGTGGCTTGAAAGATGCTATTTATTGAGCCAATAAGTTACATAGTATTCTAAAATTATACATTGTTTGAGAAACATGAGACGATCACAGTACTCTTATATCATCTAACATGTGTATGTCGATCCTATTTTCTCATATACCTTAAATATTCATAAAGTAATGAATAGACTGAAACTACAAATGCATATCTAAGCTAAATATACTCAAACAAGAAAATGTACCATCAGATATATTAACAATAGCTTATCAAATGGACTAACTGAAAAACGAAATGGTAACTAAGAATTAGCATACTAAAATGTATTATGTTTGTGTTTATTAAATTAAACAATACCTGAGATAGAAATTTAAAATTTACTTGAAGAAGATTAGAGCTTCATGCTGATAACGTGTTATAAAATAAAAAGAATTTAATAGAACTTAAACAAGAAACATAGATAGAAAGAAGGAGAAGTTTTTTTTTCTTCAATTGTGTGTTTTTACTCATCTATTACAAAAAATTTATATAGGCATAAAATGTAAAAAATTACTGTTATAAAATAGTGAGAGGAATGAGTACTACATATAAATATAATGGAGCTCAACATGAACACATCCATAACTTTATTTTCAATATAAAGGACTATGAAGGACGTTTTCGAGCACTTCTTATTCCGAGAAGATTATCTATAGTAAATATTGAAATTTCAAGATAGTAAGTGCTGTGTCTTGCAAATAAAATTGTCATTGTTGAACTTGTCCAAATTTCTATTGATAAAGGAAATAAGTATAATTTTCAAAATGTCATATATAGTATCTTAAGTTCTGGGTTTGACAAATTATCATATCATGTTAAATAAACAGACAATTGTAAAGGCATAAGAATTTTCAAATTTAAGAAATCACCTGCCTACAATAAACTACAACTCAATCTCAAACTAGTTGTGATTGGTTATATGCCAATTTCCAACACTAAATAATAGCCAATTTATTATAAATTATTCTCTATGATTGAAATTTTTCTAAACCGGTACTTATCATCAAAGCCGAACAAAACATTTACACACATGACATATGTCTAGAAACTTCTAAGGATTACATAAACATCATAAGATCGGGACAAGGCCCTGTCATACCCATAACATATGTACATAAACATATTGGCAACTTCGGAGCAAATAGAGTGCAATAACATCTTGCTGGAGGACCATCAACCTGTCTATCGGACCTGTGGGCATGAAACACAACGTCCTCAGGCAAAAAAAATGTCAGTACGAATAAAGTACCGATTATGTAAGGCATGAACGCATAGATAAGAATAGTAATACATAAAGAGATAGAGTAAATACAATATGTAACATCTGAGTGCATTACGATTGACATAAAATGCATGATCTATCATTACAAGCATTTTGGTATGAGGAAATGTGAGATGAAGTGGGTAGTAGAGAAAGAGAACAGTAGTAGTGGTATTACAAAATTATCATTATTCCTCAGTTCCGAGTAAGTTGAGGTCGATGATATGAATTTTTACTAATCATGTCTTTTCATTAAAGCGCGTTAAGCATGTCTCAATGTGAGGATATTCTAAATTGATAAGTTTTATGTTGGTTGTCAACCTACCATAATTTTTATTCTTTATTCGAATTTGAGACCGACAATATAAGCAAGCTCACGAGTTAATAGTGGTAACCAATATGAGAATGCTCTAAAATGTTAAAGGCAGAAGCAATGCCAGTTTATTTACTACAAATTCATCTTTCCTAAGCAAGACTAGGAAAGATTAGAAGTTTATGTCTTGGCTTTTTCACGTAGTCAAGTATATGAATCTCGTCTTCACAGCTAATTTTCTATACTAGTTCATATGTTATTACTTTAGTTGCAAGTTCACTAGTTCAGACCCTATCTTCTTCTTAGACACGCCATAAGAACAACTAATTCACATGTGCAGGTTAAGGTTGACATGACATGCGCGAGTATAAAATGTTTGGCAAATGAAGCAACAAATATTAATAATTATTCCATAATAAATATCACTAAAATTTAACACATGTTTAATTAATAACAACAATAAAAACAATAATAAACCTAGCATACTCCCACAAAGTGAAGTCTGGGGAAGGTACACTCCTAGCAAGTGATTTGCCAAACAGCTTCTAGGCTGAAGTGGTTAACACTGCTTGTTAATGACCAGACTTATTCTAGATAAAACTCCCTATGAATTATTAGAGTAAGAGAGCCAAATGTTACTCATCTAAGAACCTTTAATTATAAATATTTTGTACACAACAATACTAAGGAAGCTCTAGAAAAATATGATGCTAAAAATGATGAGAGAATATTCCTAGAGTATTCACCGCACAGTAAGGTATACAAAGTGTTTACTAAAAGAACTAAGTGTGTTAGAAAAAAATGTGCATGTTACATTTGATGAATCTAACTATGTGGCTAAGCAAGGGATGCAAGAAGATGATCAGGAGATTGGTCTTGCACGAAGTGAAGACCAAGAGCCAAGAGGAGAATCAGATGTTGAAACTGAAAAAAGAGTGAGGTACCAGGTGATGAAGCGAGTAAGCATACTGTATTAGAGACGGGAATTGCAGAACTTGAACCAGAAATTGGGCATATGAAACTAACAAACACTGGTTCTCTCCTGATGCATTATCAAGAACGCTTAGAATCCAAGAAATTCAAGAAGCTCAGGAATCCATTTAAGATTAGGATTTCTTTTTCATAAAGATTAGAATTTCTTATTCCCTCTTTTTGTAGGATTGTATTTGTAGTTCTAGTCAAACTAGGGTTGTTAATTAGTATTTCATTCCTACTAGAATTCTTTTTCCTATTTTAGTTAGGATAGGTTTTCTTTGCTTTATTCTTATTCTAGGCATGATTAGGATTAGTTTTCCTTAACCTTATTAATTTTACTCATTATATGTAACGATCCGGCTGGTCGTTTTGAGTATTATAGCCCTGTTTCTCCATTTACTGATTATTTTATGCTCAATTGTAATTACGTGACTTGTCGGGGAGGTTTCAGAATGAATTGGGACACTTAGTTCCAAGATTTAAAGCTTAAGTTGAAATAATTGACCGGATGATGAATTATGTGTAAACGACCTCGGAATGGAATTTTTGTAGTTCCAATAGCTCCGTATGGTAATTTTAGATTTAGGAGTATGTCCGGATAATTATTTGAAAGTCCGTAGTCGAATTTTGCTTGAAACGACGAAAGTTGGAAAATTTTGAAGTTTTAGAATTTAGAAGTTTGACCGAGAATTGATTTTGTGGTTAACGGGCTTAGATTTCAGTTCCAGAAATTTTTATAGGTCTGTTATATCATTTATGACTTGTGTGCAAAATCTGAGGTCAATCGGACTTGATAGGTTTCGGCATCGAATGTAGAAATTAGAATTCGTTAGTTTTCATTAGGCTTGAATTGGAATGCGATTCGTGTTTTAGTGTTGTTTAATGTGATTTAAGGCCTCGACTAAGTTCTATGATGTTTTAGGACTTGTTGGTATATTTGGTTGAGGTCTCGGGGGCCTCGGGTGGATTCCGGATGGTTAACGGATCAAACTTTGGACTTGAAGAAATTTTGGAAATATTCCAGTTCTGGTGTGATCGCACTGCGATGGAATTGGTCGCAGGTGCGCAACCGCAGAAGTGATAATATGGTTGCAGAAGCGGGCTGGAGCAGTGTAGGCAGTGATCGCAAGTGCGAGGGACTTTCCACACCTGTGAGTTCAAAGATGCGGAGGAGGCAGCGCAGAAGCGGAAAAGGTCTGGTAGGGCTGGACCACAGAGGCAGACCTCTTCTCGCAGAAGTGGAACATGGCTCGCAGAAGCGGAGGCAGTGGCCTCATGGGCAACCACAGATTCGGGAAAAAATCTCGCACCTGCGAGACCGCAGATGCGACTAAGTGAGTCGCAGGTGCGAAGACCCCTGGACAGAATATATTCGAAGGGGTTGCGGGATTTTGGCATTTTTGGACTATAGAAACACGGCTTGGGGCGATTTTTCAGAGAGATTTCACGGGAATTCTTGAGATAAGTCACTTGTGACCATTTTCAATTAATAATATTGAATTATCATCAAATATTCCGACTAGATTGCATCATTTTGAGGTGTAATTCAAGAATTTGGGCCTAGGAATTTGAAAATAAGAATTTAGGATTTGGAGGTCGAGTTGATGTCGGGATTTGGTAAATTTGGTATGGTTGGACTCATGATTGAATAGGCGTTCATATTTTGTAACTTTTGTCGGGTTCCGAGATGTGGGCTCCACTATTGACTTTTGGGTTGACTTTTCGAATTTAATTGGGAAACTTAGCATTTTCATATGGAATTGATTCCTATAATTTGTATTGATTGTATCGAATTAATTGTGACTAGATTCGAGGCGTTCGGAGGCTAATTTGCGAGGCAAGGGCTTATTGGAATAGAGAATTTCACAGTTTGAGGTAAGTAACACTTCTAAACTTGGTTATGAGGGTATGAATCCCTGAATTACATGTTATATGAATTGTTTGCAGGTGACGCACATGCTAGGAGACGGGCGTGTGGGCGTGCACCATAGAAATTGTGACGTAATTGATTCCGTGAAAATTGTGTAGTCAAATAATCTTGGCATTATCTATGTACTTTCATGTGTTAAAGAAATTGAGCTGAGAATTTTGTAGAAAATCATGCCGAGGCGATATGCCTGTATTATTGAGATCCACAGAGGTCATACTGTTGTTAAATTATTTGTTTAAATTGTAATTCCATACTTAGTCATGTTCATTCATTTCATATCATATCTCAGTCTCGGTTGCTATTTTATTGATACATCATATCATTATTTTGGGCTGATTTTTATGACATTAGAGGGCCGGAGAGACTGGAGAGATTGATGACTGAGTAAGGTCGAGGGCTTGATTGTGAGGATATTATGAGATCGAGCTGCATGTCGCAACAGGCCTAATTGGATTATTATAGCGCTTGGGCTGAAGGAGCTCCTCCGGAGTATGCACCCTCCACAGTGCCTAGTTGATATTTATATTTGTCTAAGAGAGGGAGAATGTAATGACCGGGCTGATCATTTTGATTATTACAATCCCGTTTCCCCATTTACTAATTATTTTATGCTGAATTGTAATTACGTGACTTGTCGGGGAGGTTTCAGAAAGAATTGGGACACTTAGTTCCAAGATATAAAGCTTAAGTTGAAATAATTGACCGAATGATGAATATGTGCAAACAACACCAGAATAGAATTTTTATGGATCCAATAGCTCTATATGGTGATTTTGGACTTAGGAGTGTGTCTGGATAATTATTTGGATCCGTAGTCGAATTTGGCTTGAAACGGCGAAAGTTGAAAAAAATTTGAAGTTTTAGAATTTAGAAGTTTGATCGAGAGTTGACTTTGTCTTTAACGAACTCGAATTTCAGTTTCGGAAATTTTCATAGGTCCATTATGTTATTTATGACTTGTGTGCAAAATTTGAGGTCAATCAGACTTGATTTGATAGATTTCGACATTGAATGTGAAAGTTGGAATTCGTTAGTTTTTATTAGGCTTGAGTTGAGGTGCGATTCATGTTTTAGTGTTGTTTAATGTGATTTAAGGCCTCGACTAAGTTTGTATAATATTTTAGGACCTGTTGGTATGCTTGATTTAGGTACCGGAGGCCTGGGATGGATTCCGGATAGTTAACGGATCAAAATTTGGACTTGAAGAAATTTTGGAAATATTCCAGTTCTGGTGCGATCGCACCTGTGATGGAATTGGTCGCAGGTGCGCGACAACAGAAGCGACAATGTGGTCACGGAAGTAGGCTAGAGTAGTGTGGGCAGTGGTCGCAGGTGCGAGGGACTTTCCGCACCTGCGAGTTCGCAGATGCGAAGGAGGCAGCGGAAAGTGTCTAGTAGGGATGGTCCGCAGAGGCGGACCTCTTCTCGCAGAAGCGGAGGCAGTGGCCTCATGGGCAACTGCAGATGCGGGAGAAAATCTCGCACCTGCGAGACCGCAGATGTGGTTAAATGAGTCGCAGGTGCGAAGACCCCTAGATAGAATATATTCGAAGGGGTTGCGGGATTTGGCATTTTTGGCCTATAGAAACACGCTTGGGGCAATTTTTCGAGAGATTTCACGGGAATTCTTGAGGTAAGTAACTTGTGACTATTTTCAGTCAATAATATTGAATTACATCGAATATTCCGACTAGATTGCGTGATTTTGAAGTGTAATTCGAGAATTTGGGCATAGGGATTTGAAAATAAGAATTTAGGATTTGGAGGTTGAGTTTATGTCGGAATTTGATATGGTTGAACTCGTGATTTAATGAGCGTTCATATTTTATAACTTTTATCGTTGTTTCGAGATGTGGACCCCACTGTTGACTTTTGAGTTGACTTTTCGGATTTAATTGGAAAATTTAACAGTTTCATACGGAATTGATTCCTATAATTTGTGCTGACTGTATCGAATTAATTGTTACTAGATTCGAGGCGTTCGGAGGCCAATTCGCGAGGCAAGGACTTTTTTTTTTAAAACAAATTACCTCACTGCATTATACCACCGTACACTATTATCCCACCTCCAGAATGAGCATGATAACACGCTAATACCACTGGATAGTGTTCTAACAGTGTACAGATTCTAATGCAGTTTGGCTGATTTTCATAAATATAATAACAGAAAGTACAATGATGGAGGGGGGAATCGACCTGACCTCCATATAGGGAAGGTGTACATCCTTGATCACCCATATTTGGTGACCAACTGTACCTAGATAGCTAAGGTGAGTTAGACCTATAGTGATGTAGTGGCTGTCGATCTTATAAGATGGATTGACAGTCATATTTACAAAAACAGTGAGTGTTGAATCTAGATCAACTATAGAAAATTTAAATGTTCCTAATTCTATTAAAGGAATGATTTGAAGTAGAGTCCATCTTATACAATTGATTCTACTTCTAACAAAATGCAAAATTCTTCCAAAAAGTGTGCTATATGACAAAGGATAGTGTTCTTCAATTTTGCTTTGACTTGTTCTATCTTCCAGTCTTGGATGATTTTGTTTCCACAATTTGGTGCTTCTGAGGTGCCAGTTGTTATCTGTTAAAGTAGCTTTGTTGTTGCCACTGCTGATATCGCTTTTGCTGCTATAATTCTCGTTGATGTTCCAGTTATTCCAGATGGTATTGATGCTAGCATTGACCACTAGTGAATGTTGATATTCTCGTCTTTTCTTTGATTTTTTCTGCTGCAAATCTGCAAAATCAATAGAGTTCAATGAAAGACAGGAAAAATGGAGCAGTTGATATTTTAGCCTCTTTGTGCTGCTCCAGTTGAGGTTTGTTTTGGGAATGCTGCTTTGTGCGTGTGCTATATTGTCCAAAGAGGTCTGATCTTGGCTACTGGCACTACTGCAAATGGAAGCTTGCACTAGTGAAATTTGCATCCACTGTTCTCCACTTTTAGAGTTGCTGCAGCTTGGTGTTACTGGTTTGCAGTACTTCTGCACACTTAAGAGAATTATGGGAGTAAGGAAGCAAATAAGCTGTTGCAAGTGGGAAACCTGCAGTATTTTTGCTTTATTGGGATCTGAGTTTCTCACAGATACTTGCGACAATTTAAGCATTATCAGTGTCATGATTGTTAGAGATCAAATGTGATGGCCACCTGATTTGCTTAGATTTCCTATGTCGAAAGGCTGGAAAGCCTTGAAAATTAAGACTTAGCTGTCCCCTTAATTGTACCGGTAAATCATTTTGGTCATTGTAGTGAGTGATGGTGTTCAGTTCATGACTCAATTTGG
>MCJB01015042.1:0-19951 GCA_002018475.1 Nicotiana obtusifolia
CATATGTTTATAATTTCCTTTGGTATGGCACGCCTCGAATTAATTCAAGAGCCTCTATTATTCAAAGTTATTAGAATCGGGTCACCTAAAAGGCACCCCCGAAGATTGACATTGTCACTATGTCACGGGAACCGTACCCATAGTGGCAGCGTAATTAAATGTTTTTGAATTAAATTTCTTAAGTTTAAAAACATTGAAAGCTTATTTATCCTAATCTTATATCTAATTAATTAGAGGGCCATTAGAAATCGCTATTAACTATATGGCACACCCTACTAATTTTAACACTAAATGTCATTACTAAGAAATAATAATGGCAATCACAATCAATTTCTAATAAGTCAAATTTAGCAACAATTCTTCAGTACAAGGATCATTTACAAATATAACCATCAACAATATAGACTAAGTAATTCGAGCCTTGAAGGTTAATTGTTGAATTGAACTCGATTTCAAACATAGCGAGCAGTATATTAAAGGCAAGCATACTTTGGATTTTAACAGCATTGTCCCTACAATATCCATCTTAAGGTTGATATAGCACAATTCAGTTATACACATATAGCCATCAAATTCATGGTTACACTGCAATCTGGATTTATGCTAACAATCCAACGCGACCAACTTACAAAAAGAAACAGATTACAACTTAAAATTTTCAGTGTGGATAGATCTGTCATCAAGAATGAGTCGCTTTTGCAATAATACAAATACAACCACTATGCGTATGTTATAACAAATCTGAAATACAAACTGATTTTTTTCAGAAAGACAATAACTTATTCGATTCCTGCCATGTACAGATCCGACAGAAAGCAAATTCGATTAGCAAGGGTAACCAGCAAACCCATAAAATGAATATGCTTTAAAGTCTACATTAATAACCCCATTTCACCAAACAATCAATACGGTTTCATTGTAAGCACAGCCATTGAACTTAGTATACCAGCCAAACACAGTACGTATCATTCAAAGTGACAAACAGCAACTTAGCAGCTTATGTGATACATTTTTATCCAAGTCAATACAAGACGGTATTCGTAAATAGCTAAGAACACAAACAGAAAACAGGGGAATAAAGAATAAACAGCAATTGATTGAAATGTAAACTCATTCGCAGTTTGTAATTACAAAGCGGTGCGAGACATACCCATAAAACTGTCACCCAATTTGCCTACGCGAAATAGCTACAACGATCGGTCACAGCAACTGCTGGGCAGTAGCGAAACGAGCAAAAATAGAGAGAGATCTATTTCGACTAAACCAAGACCGGAACCCACGCCGTTAACCTCGACCAGGACTTCACCGGCGACTCAAAACCTCGCCGTAAAACTCGAACGACAACCTCACAAACTCGACTTGACTCAGAAGCTTTAACTATTTTTCCGGGGCTGTTTTGGAGGTGAGAAGTTTAGTTTCGATGATTTTTGTGCTGTTTTTCAGCTGGTTTTAAATGGAGAGAACTGCTGGAAGTTAAGCTTGATTTCGTCGTGTTTTTGGAGGAGAAAGAAGCTGATATTTGGGAGGTTTTTCAGCTGGGTTTCGGGACTGTTTAGAGCGGCATTTTCAGATGTGTTTGGGGTGGTTTAAGGCATGGTTTCTGGGCTGTTTCTGAGTCGTTTTTGGAGTGAGAGGAGAGCTGGTTTGGGGATGCATTTCCAGCTCGTTTTTGGGGCTTTGTGGCTGGTAGTGACCGATTTTTATGGGGTTAAAGGCTGGTGAAGTTTGGTGGTTATCTGGAGCTCCTTTTTGGGCTGTTCAATGGCTGGAATTTGGGACTATTTTGTGGACGTTTTTGACTATGGTTTATGGAGGAAAATGAGGTGGTTTTAATGGAAGAAAGGGTGCTCTTTGCATGGTATTTTGGTCGTTAAATTGCTGCCATGTTTCATGCTTGTTTTTTCAAGGAAAAATGGGAGTGAGCTCCATTTTTGTGCTCTGGATTTAGGGAAGAAGATCCTTAAGAGGAAGAAGAGAGCCGAGAGTGAGGAAAGAGGAGGAAGAGGGAAATCCAGCTGCCCCCTTTTTCTTTTCTTTTTCTTCTTTCTTATAGGGGAAAGACTAGGGTTTTTTTTTTTGTTTTAGGGGAAAGGGGTCTGGGCCAACCGATTTGCTTTAATTGGGCCTGGTTCAAAATTGGCCCAATTCGGATTCCTCTTCTTTGAATTTTTTTTTCTTATTTATTAAATAATTTTAACCACTAAAAGACTTAATAGTAAAAATCCTAATTTACCTAAGATGTGACATTAATTTAAATACTATTTATAAAAAATATAAAAACCCTTGAATCTAAGAATTGAAGATTAAAATTAAAGGAAATTGTAAAAATGAATCATTTTTTTTTGTGATTTTTTTTTTCAATTTTGTAAAATAACTAATTACTAACTTAATCCTAAGAGTATAAAATAAAATCCTAAATGCGATGCATGATATTTTTTGAGTATTTTCATGGATTAATTAACTAATAAAATGGCCGATACCTGATTAAAACTATTTATTGATTTTTATAGGAGTATTTCGGGCTGGGCAAAAATCACGTGCTCACATTTCTAAAATAAATGACTAACATGCCACGCTTATACAAATCTCCCCATGGGGTACGCTCCCACGACTTTTCCGCCAAGGTAGCAAACATCTGCACCTCCATACCACCAATCGCACTAATTTTGTAAGGCAAATCACAATCCACAACTCAACACACAATGCCTCTTCCACAGAACACCATTCTCAAGCGATGCTAAAATAACACCAGCTTACTCTAAACATCCGAATTCTTCTCTGCTCATCCGAGCTCGTGACATTCTTATCAACACCGAACCGCAACCTTGATCCTTAACTTCCAATTCCATGCCGCTCACTACACCCATCACGCCGCTACGCGAGAATACAATGATTCATCATAACCCCTGAATTGCCAGTAGAATAAACACTTTGTTGGCTAGAAACTTTTCACTTAATTCATTTTAGAGAAACTAGTGCAACACGCAACTGGATTTTCAAACCGCAGAAAACACAAACATCAAGTCGTGATCTAAACCGTCATGATTCTTCCAGAGCCTATTTACACCACAAGGCCATTTGAATTAATTACCTCCCTATCAATCAAGTCATGGTGGCTGTCGGGCCTACACGCGCAACCACATACCGAATGTGTAACTTCACACCTGAAGAAACTAATCATTGCCACAAACACACCGACTCGACCATTACTAACTGACCCAACTTCTTTCAATTTACTCTTGACCTGACTTAGAAATATAATAGCTCCATTCACAACATAACGAACTCAATTCGAACTCATCCCGAGTGACCCCAATCGTGAGACTACATCGTCTCTATACTCATGAACCATCTCATATCCTCCTTATGTGCTCAGTAGCATCTCCGACTGGTACACCCATTCTGTAGGACCTTCTGCAAATCCGAAGCTATTTCTTCCTTTCCTCTAATACTGCACTGCATACCCGATGGTAACATAGAACATTCCATGTTCCGTTCGCAATCCACTATGAAGACTCGATCCTTAGCCACACATCAGACTCGAAATACTCAGACACTGCACTTTAATTCTTGAACCCATTAGGACCGTTGTCGAGAGTCACCTACTCTGACCCGGTCCCGAATATGACCAAACTCCAATGCTCTACTAGCACATGAACACCCTCTCGAAGAAGCAACCGGTAGAGCTCTTTTCCTTGTGCATCACATTCACCAAAAAACATAGGCTCCGAGTCCTCCCAAAAACCTGAACATACGTTCGATAAAGTCAAATATAGCATACTTCCATCAAGCTCTTTGCTGAATTACCCCTGATATTTTCTTTTCTTAGTCATAAATAATCTGCCAAGGCACTGATAACCAGAAACACACAAGCAGACAATCACGCAATCCAATTGTAAATGGTGGGGCTCCCCTACTTAGCTTTAAGCTACCATCACATAGTGCAGAGCCCACAACGATTCCTCCTACTCCATTACCATGATCTCGCGCCGTTAACCTGCCAGACTTCTCGAAGTCTTTTGTTAAGCTTTTTATGAACATTCTGAATCACCGGTCACAATCACATATTCGACCTCTTACTGGGTAGCAAGTAATAGTCTTCGCAGAAGCTTCATCACCACAACGCAACCGCTAACCTGCCCACAAGAGATAACCCACCCGTGGAATTCCTCACCGACATGTTCCAACGACGCTGCACTAGGTACAACTACTGCGTAATCAGTAAATTCTCCTGAGCCCATGCTTGCCCACCAGTTGTATAAGTCTGCTCCTTCCCTATTGACATCAACTGAAAGTTCAACAATGCCTTCTGACCATATTGCACCTGAAACGATAATCAGATCTTCACACCCCTCTCCATTTCAAACAAACTCTTTTCTGCCATATTCAATCTTTCTTCGTACGGTAACCATCACTCCGAATAAAATCCGTAGGCCAAATCGCCTTCCATCACGATTTCCAAACGGTTCAGCACTTTCTCAAGGCACGCGACTATCTTGCCACGAAATCTATAGGCTAATCTGCCACTCTCAATTCGGTTAAACCATCTCTTTCAAGAAACTTCTCGACCTCTGTTTTTCATACTTGACCTGGTAGTAATTCAACCACTGCGAGACACTTCTGCCAAGTCCTTCCCCCATACTTCGCTGCTCAAATGTCGCTTCAAATCAAAAATCCATCTCTGTAGCCCTTAACCAATAAAATGTTACCGACTCTAAGCCTCTTCGAAGGTCATGTTTCTCGAGCTATCAACATTAGAAATACCAATTCGATTTTGAAACGCTACACGCTGCTATCCCTGGCAATCGCCCCTCAAGCACCATCTCACAACACCCTGCCCCGAAGACAAAATCAAAGCAGACCATAACACCAGCAAACCATAATGCGTTCAAACAAGGACGGCACCGCATCATAATGAAAATTCCACCACGCTCGAAAATATCAAGTCTCGTTAATCCATCAACCAAACCTGGACATCTATAGTCCGATTGCCTTTCCTTTGCTAGAATTAAATGCTGAACCCCTAAATCATGCACTGAGAAATCCTCTCTCCAAGTCATTCACTGCCTCAACACATAAACGAGCACCCCACCGTTACATCAATACCGTGCGATAACGACGCATGAACATCGTAGCAATTTGTGCATAGCCTCATAACCACCAAAAATACAGCTATTGAGCTGATTGACACAACATTCTTCCGCAAGGCGACGATAATAGCCTGCCCGAACACTTAAGGAAAAATATCCTGCACCACGTCCGCAGTAACACTAACACTCCTCGACGCCCAATTGCTAACAAGCGCTTCGCGTCGCATAAGATTGAGTAGGAAGGAAATAAAGGCACAAGCCTCAATGGAATCAAATCGCATGATGAGGAATAAAGAAGGAAAGTGTTCCTAACAACCCCGTAGCCTCTCGGAGATAAGTACAGACGTCTCCGTACCGATCTGCAAGGCTCTACTAGACTTGCTCATGACTCGTGAGACTTAAGTGAACCTAATACTCTGATACCAAACTGTCACGACCCAAATCTACTATAGGTTGTGATGGCGTCTAACGCCGACGCAGGCAAGTGAACGGTTCTTTATCACTTTAATTACTCATTTTAGTATCTTGAAATCATAATTTTCCGTAATTGTATAGTATAAAATAGAATTTACAAAGTGAATAAACATATCTATGTGAATCTCAATAATAAATAACCCGTAGGAACCCCCAAAACTCGGTGTCATAAGTGCATGAGCATTTTCTAAAGAGTACATTAATATTACAACATCTACCCCGAATGTAATAAGACAGAATAACATAAATAGTACAATGGATATTCGGTGGACTGCGGTGCGCAGCCTGGAATGCAGCTCATATGAAGTCTCCCTAATAGGTGCGCCTACGCGCCAATGTGGTCATCAATGAACCTATCAGATCCTGCACATTTAGTGCAGAGGTACAGTATGAGTACGTAAATCAACGCGTACCCAGTAAGTATCTAGCCTAACCCCGGAGAAGTAGTGACGAGGGATCGACATCTACTAGAGGTCCAAGCAGATAATATAATAATCCATAACAAATATGAAATGCATAGCAATAGTGAAGTAAATCTTTAAATCTCAAAAAGTTTTCAATTATTTTCTTTAAAGTATAAATTTCTCAATCTTGTATTCTACCTTAATATCTCCGAAAATTGCCAAGTGTCATCATCAAATAAACTCGGAGTACCGTATAAAATGCCAGGCATCAGTAGAGAGGTTAACTCGTGAACATTCGGGCTATAAGCGATATAATGCACGATTCTGCCGAGGTCGTATGGCCCGATCTGAAATAATGTGTACACTGCCGAGGGTCGAGCGACACGAACCATAGATGCACCTATATACTGCCGACGCATTCGGCCTGCTCTACAAGAAAAGGAAGGAAGTTATCGAATTACGAGACACGTGTTTACAACACCGTACGTAGGTACAAAATGAATATTATCTTTACCGTTTCTCAAATCACTTGCTCACAACTCAAAGTGTTAAGACTTGGCCTAGTATGCTTATAATTATTTCTAAATCAATTTCATTTATAACTTCGATTAATTAATGTCAGCAACATAAGTTCAAATAATTCAAATATTACAAGATAAGATCCAAGGTCTACCCGGACATAAACATGCTATAGCTACGTACGGACTCTCGTCACCTCGTGCATACGTAGCACCCACAACTAGTTGCACATAACAATAAATATCACCTAGGGGGTGGTTTTCCCCTCACAGAGTTAGACAAGAGACTTATCTCACTCCGAAGTTCCAAAGCTGGCTCCAAGGCCTTTCTAACACCTCAATCCAAAGCCCGTCGATCTAAAACTATTCAAACAACGTGCAAAACGATAAAAAAAATACTCTAATACCATAATTAATCAATTTAAACATTTTCCCAACTCTGCTCGAAAAGTTTATAAAATCAACCTTCGGGCTCACGTGCTCGGATTTCGAAAGTTTTTGAAGATAAACTTTACCCATAACACCACAAACTCAAATATATAATTTACTCTATATTTCATGTCCAATTTCGTGGTCAAAGTCCAAAAATGCCAATTTTCTAGGTTTTCTAGCAAAATACCAATTTCTACAAATTCTTATGCTTAAATGTATATATAAACCATGAATTTAGCTCACAATATGAAGAAATAACTTACCCCATAATAGTTGATGAAGATGGCACTCCAAAATTGCTCCAATATCGGATCCCATGGACGAAATGAAGTGGGATTGAGCCAAACCCTCGTTTTAAAGAAGCACACTGCCTAACCCGACCTTTGCACCTGCGAAAGTTCCATCCCATGTGCGGCTCCAACTCAACTCAACAGCCCTCGCATCTGTGCTTCCGCTTTGCGGCCCTCAAGCGCTTCTGCACTTGCGAAACCTGTGCGTTTTTGCCCGCTTCTGTGGCCCAGGCCTTTTGGCGAACTTCTGCTTTTGTGCTGCCCCATTCCGGAATCGCAGTCCCGCTTCTGCGGCAAAACGACCGCATCTGCGGTCCCAGCACTGCCCAGTCAGGGTCCACTCCTGCGCTTGCTTGGCCGCTTTTGCGGCGTCGCACCTGCGGCCCATTTTCCGCAGATGCGATTGCACCAGAACTCAGGCCCTTCAGCAAAACAACAAAGCTTCGAATTGATCCGCGACTCGTCCACAACTCACCTGAGGTCCCTGGGACCTTAACAAATATATCAACACATCCCAAAATACAATACGAACTTACTCGAAACCTTAAACCACGTCAAACGACATCAAAATCATGAATCGCGCCTCGAATCAAACTTATAAAATTTCAAATTTCAAATTCTATATCTTGTGCCGAAACGTATCAAATCAATCCAGAATGACTTCAAATTTAACACACGAGTCGTAAATGACATAATAAAGCTATTTCAAATCTTGAAATCCCAAACGGACATTGATAATATGAAAGTCCCCTTCAAACCAAACTAATGAAATTCTTAAACCTTTTAAAAATGCCAACCTTCCATAATAAACGTCGAAGTGCTCTCGGGTGATCCGATACTCAACCTGAACATACGCCCAAGTCCGAAATCATCATACGAACCTATTGGAACCTTAAAATCCTGATTCTGAGGTCGTTTACTCTAAAGTCAAACCTTAGTCAATTCTTCCAACTTAAAGCTTTCAAAATTATAATTTTCTTTCCAAATCAATCCCGAACTTCCTGAAATTCAATTCTGGTTACACGTACAAGTCATAATAACTGAAGTGAAGCTACTCAAGGCCTCAAACTGCTGAACGACGTGCTAGAGCTCAAAACAACCGGTCGGGTCGTTACAAAAAAGAGTTTTGAAAAATGTTTTTCCTTCGTTTGATAACATTTTTCTTCAATTGGAGGAAAATGAATTCTTAAGGAAAATATTTTCCAAAATATTTAAACCAACCAAACATGAAAAAATTGAGAAATATTTTTCGAAAAATATTTTCCTTCGCGCCAAACACACCCTTAGTCTCATATTTTCCTATTTTTCGGTCCCGTTTTGACTACTATTTTTTGTTTCTTTTGCTTCGATCATTTTATTATCTTGTTGTTGTTGTTATTGCTTCTTTTAAATTAATGGCTTCTACAATCTACACTACCATTTCTCTTTTTCTTTAGTGTTGTGCTTATGCATTTTTTGAGCTGAGGATCTATTGAAAATAATCTCTCTATCTCCACACGATAGAGATAAGGTTTGCAGAATATATTATTCTTTTCAGACCCCATTATATAAGATGATACTAGATATGTTGTTGTTGTAATATATTATATCCTCCTTCAAGATGGTAATGCGTAAGCCGAGAAAGCCTAGGAGTTCGGAAATTCATAGTTTGTAGAGGTTATTAAATATAAAATTCTTTGTTCATTTAAATATATGACTTAGTGATTAATAAAATAAGTGAACATAATTTAAATATTATAGTTCAAATAGAAAACTGAAAACCTTAGGTATCTTTTAATCTGCCCAAATTTTCATCTAATTAACAATTCGTATAAGTAGAATACCGTAATTCCTCTTACCTATGCGCAGTGCAAAACTGTCCTTGTTGCTTGCAATCAAATACAAATCCCTTGTTCCACAATCTTGACTTACCCGATTATAAAATAAAGTTAATACATTAATTATTATATTGAGTTCATTTTTTTCCTAAACACTTTCATCTAGTTGATCTGGGATGTACTAAAATATTAAAAGTTGAAATAATTAGTTGAAAAAGAATGTTTCAATAGATTTGAAATATAATAAAACGTACTAGAGTGTTAATTTATAGGCTTTAGTTTGAATGTTGCGAGTTGGAATAATTTTCAAAGAGCCAAATATTCTTGGATTAATACATGTGAAAAGAAAAAGGTCAAATGTTTCTGACGAAAGAAACGAGTAGCAATAAGGTTGACAAAAAATAAGATATTTGCTTTTGCGTGCGAAGAAGTTAAAGTCTCTATGTGGTACTTTAATTGAATACATTCGTATTTAATTCTTCCGACCGTTGAAGAACTTTACCGTTTGTAATAAACTTGAAGCTTGTTTGGAATGTCATATGTGTTACAAAACAATAAAAGAAAGGAGAATATTATTGAGAAAAGTAGAAAAAAAAAATTCTTATTGATTTCAGATGATTTATAATGGATTAGAATCTTTCTATTTAGAGAAGAAAAGTGACTTAGTCATAAAATAACAAACTCTAAAATCTCTCTAAAAGATAGACATTCACCATAAATAAAATAATATTTGTAACACTCCCCCTTGAATGTCTATTCAATAAATAATATGCCTCATTAAAATCTTAACTTTATAAAATCCAGTTAGAAAAAATTTCAGTGAAGGAAAAATAGTGCACATATCTAACAATAAGTCTTTTGGTTGCCTTGTTAAAATTTTTGTAAAGGAAATCTAGTGGGATAAAACCTTGTAAGAGAGAAAAGTACAACGCGTATTTACTCCCCCTGATGAGACAATCAATTTACATCTTTGAGTCTTCACATTCTAATCTTGTTCACCACCTTCAAAAGATCGTGGTAGATATTTGATAAACAAATCAGCCAATTGACTTGAATGGATATGTTGTACCTTGAAATCATTATTCTTGATAGATATTTAATATCTTCATATAGTGTCGTGGAATGGCTTTTTCAACATCTCTATGGAGGTAAGAATTCCCGCTATCGCATTATCATGCTTATAATTATAGCAAGATACATATGTATACAAATTGCACTTAGGATGTGGTACTTTAAGATCAAGAATTGTATATGCTTTAAGCGATTTAAATCCTTCGGGGATTGTCATATAAGTTAAGTCATATAAGCCATATAAACAGACTTTAGATGCATATCAAGCTAGACATATAAGATAGATAAAAGTGATTGCACACATATCATTGACTTTATACATTAAATGTTTGAACCGCATATCCAGAACTACATGTCTTTCATATGAAACTAGTTCTATTTGGATTGTTTCTCCAGACTTGAGATTCTCATATATATATTTAGCGTTATTATAGATGTAGTCGACGAATATTTTATATCAGTTCCAACTTTCTTTCTTTTTTTCTATAAAGACGTACCATAGAGATCCTTCATTCATATTTTCAGGTACCTTAGACCGTCCTAAAATTTTATGAAGTATTATGTCATGTGATCTTCTAAATCACTTGCCTCCTTATTATTATCATTTTTATCATTTGCTCATCTTCCTTATTAAAAACTTTATTTGAAACTGATTTGTCTTTACGCTTTAAGTGTACCATATACTTTGTCCTTGTAGGACTTATTCTAATAAGAGCATTTGCGGTGAGAATACAATTACTTTCTTTGAGTCAGCAAAACATTTTCAAGATCCATCCAACTCCAACCACCCTACTCTTTCTATATATACTATAGGGATTCCTCGCTTCAAACTCGTGTCTCTTTCCCATTCTTCTTAATCTTAAGGATCAAGAACCAATAGTGGTGTAAATCATATAACAGTTCTTTCTCTTCTTAAAGGTACACTCGTCTGGCATGCTTTGCAATATATTGCAAATGAATTATCTTTTTATGAATTTCAAATTCATATTATCTTATTCAAGGATTTGGATGTATAAATGATACCATTCCGCATAACTTTTTCTCAACTATTTATCATGTCTCCCCCTCATGTTAGAAAAACTAACTTGCTTCTTCAACTTTGGAAACTCGCCTTTGTGTGTTATGGTGTTAATCAAAATATACTTCGCACATTAATAATAGTAACATAGAATTATTTGGTTTCTGACCTCGAACCACTTGTGAGGGGAGAATGTAATAATACCTTCATATATAACGTATATCCAACTGATATAGATAACTTTATTTTCATAAGTAATAATTTAGCTATTAAGTGCAGGCATTCAATAAATTAATTTGCTTAACCAACTGTGATGTAAATCAACTTATCAAGATGAACTGTCTTGACTAGAAATTTAAAATTTATGCTCCAAATTAAATTTTTTAGCAAGTTACCTCGCAAACACGAGGTTGCAGGTTAATAATAATTGCTCATGTAACCATCTCATAGATACATCTTATGTGGTATATATAACAGGCAAGTGAGCCCATATTCACCTTTGATATTTCCAGCATTCATGAGATTAAATCCCAATTTTAGTTGGTCTATTAATTAGTAAGAATAAGTAACATTAAAGAATTCGTAAATAACTTTCTAGTTCTTTAATATTTATCCATGTGAATTCTCTTTTATTTTTTCACATCATACTTAAATTAATATGACTAAACCAATTATGCCAACTGGATAAATTATCAATATTGATAAACTTCAGGTTTACACTTGGCATTTGCAATTATCAATAATATAACGACCCGAAAAGCCGTTTTCAACTCTGGCGCGTCGTTCGGCGGTTTGAGGCTTTGAGTAGCTTCACTTCAGGTATTATGACTTGTACGTGTGGTCGGAATTGAATTTGGGAAGTTCGTGATTGATTTGGAAAGAAAATTCTAATTCCGAAAGCTTTAAGTTGGAATAATTGACTAAGGTTTGACTTTTGAGTAAACGACCTCAGAATCAGGATTTGAAGGTTCCAATAGGTTCGTATGATGATTTCGAACTTAGACGTATATTCGGGTCGAGTATCGGGTGGCCCGAGAGTATTTCGGCGCTTATTACGAAAGATTGACATTTTAAAGAGTATGTTATTAATGTTCGTTTGAGATTTCGAGCCTGGAAATAGTTCCGTATGGTGATTTTGGTCTAGGAGCATGTCTGGATGTTTATTTGGAGGTCTGTAGGTCATTTCAGCGTCAATTGGCGAAAGTAGGAAATTTGATGATTTTTGGGGAGGTTTGACCAGGAGTAGCTTTTTGAATTTGGGGTCGGATTCCGATTTGGGAAGTTGGAGTAGGTCCGTAGTGTCATTTCAGACTTGTGTGTAAAATTTGGGGTCAATCGGAGGTGATTTGATAGGTTTCGGCGTCGTTAGTAGAAATTGGGAGTTTAAAGTTTATTAGGCTTGAATCTATGTGCGATTCATGTTTTTGATGTTGTTTGAGGTGATTTGAGGGTTCGGCTACGTTCGTATGATGTATTCGGACTTGATGGTATGTTTCGTTGAGGTCCGGGGGTGACCTCGAGTGAGTTTCGGATGGATAGCAGATCATTTTGGACATGGCATGTTGGCTGAAGACTGCTGGTGTTTGTTGTTTTGGTTTCCTCTTATGCGTTCGCGAGAAAGGTCTCGTGTTCGGAAGTGAATCTGAAGGCCAATGAAGAATTGTTCTTCGCGTTTGTGAAGAGGGGGACGCGTTCGCGAAGGTTTGGATAGAGAGTCCATCGCGAACGCGAGAAAGGCGACGCGTTCGCGAAGAAGGGAGGAGGCAGCTGGGGAACCCATGCAATTGGTCTACGCGTTCGGGGAGGGGATGTTGCCTTCGCGAAGTGAGGGGCAAGTGAAACATCGCGTTTGGGAGTGTTTGGACACGTTCGCATAGAAGGGATTTTGGTCAGAAGCCTTTTTGTGCTTCGCGAACGCATGGATGCTTCCGCGTTCGCGAAGAAGAGCGGGCCTGGGCAGATTGGATTTAATATGGGATTTGACTCATTCTCTCTCATTTTACATTTCGTTGGGCGATTTTGGAGCTTGTGAAGAGGAGATTTCATCATCTACTATGGGGTAGGTTATTTCCACTCATTTTGAATTAAATATATGAGTTACATGTGGATTTAAATATGAAATTTTGTAAGAATTTGGGATTTTGAAGAAAAACCTAAAAATTGATATTTTTGGAATTTGACCATGAAATTGGATACGGAATTTGGAATAAATTATATATTGGAGTTCGTGGTATTATGGGTAAAGTTTATCTTCAAAAATTTTAAAAATCCTGGTACGTGGGCCTGAGGGTTGATTTTATCGACCTTTCAAGCGGAATTGGAAATTATTTAAATTGACTAATTATGGGTATTAGAACACATTTTGATTGGTTTGCACATTGTTTGCACAGTTTGGTTTCGGCAAGCATTGGTTTGAGGTGTTAGAGTGGTGTTGGAGTCGATTATGGAACTTCTGAGCGAGGTATGTCTCTTGTCTAACCCTGTGAGGGAGAAACTACCCCCTAGGTGATATTAATTGTTATGTGCTACTAGTTGTGGGTGCTACATATGCACGAAGTGACGAGAGTCCGTACGTAGCTAAAACATGTTTATGTCCGGGTAGACCGAGGATTTTATCATGCAATATTTGAATTACTTAAACTTATTCTGTTGCCTTAATTAATTGAAAATATGATTTAACTTGATTTAGAAATTTAATATATCTTAGGCTCAGCCCTATCACTTGAGTTGTTGGCAAGGAAATTGAGATACGGTAAAAGGTTATATTCACTTTGTGCTCATGTGCTATATTGTAAATACGTATTTTGTGATTCAAAAACTTCCTTATTATCTTGTGGAGCAGGGCGAAGCCTCGGAAATATATGGATGCATCTATGGTTTGCGCCGCTCGACCCTCGGCGGTGTACATATTATTCTGGATTGGGCCGAACGACCTCGGCAGAATTGTGCGTTATCGCTAGTAGTTCGAATATTCACAAGATAAACCTTCCACCGATGCCCGACATTTTACGGTACTTCTTATTGATTTGATATTGACACTTGGCATTTTCTGAGGTATTGAGTTAGAATACAAGATCGAGAAATTTATGCTTTAAAAAGGGAAGATTGAATATTTTGATATTACAGATTTACTCCACTATTGCGGGTGCACTTCATATTTGCTAGAAATTATCATATTATTTATTCATTTGGACCTCTAGTATGTGTCGATGTCGACCCCTCGTCACTACTTCTTCGGGTTTAAGGTAGATACTTATTGGGTACGCGTTGATTTACGTATTCATGCTGCACTTCTGCACTAAATGTGCAGGATCTGACAGGTCTTTTGGTGATCATCTTGGCGCGTAGGCGCACCTGTTGAGGAGGCCTTATGTGAGCTGCAATCCAGACTACGGATCGCAACCCACCGAGTTCCCATTGTTCTATTTATTTTATCTTGCTATTCTACATTCTAGACAGATGTTGTATTACTGTTATACTTCTTAGAAAATGCTTACGCACTTGTGACACCGGGTTTTGGGAATTCATTCCGGTTGTTGTTATCATAGATCACGTAATTTTCATCATTTACTCTGTAAATTCTATTTTATACTATTAAATTATTGGGAATTAGTAATTTCAAAGTAATAATTGTATGAATAAAATTGATAAATCGATGTTGGTTTGCCTACGGCGGCATTAGGCGCTATCACGACCTATAGTAGATTCTGGATTGTGACAGCTTGGTATTAGAGAATTAGGTTCACTTAAATCTCACGAGTCATGAGCAAGTCTAGTAGAGTCTTGCGGATCGGTACAAAGACGTCTCTACTTATCTTCGAGAGAGTACAGGGCTGTTAGGAGCACTTCCTTTCTTGATTCCTCTTCGTGCGATTTGATTCCTTTGAGGCTTATGCCTTTATTTCCTTCCTACTCATTCTTATACTATATTGAGCGCTCGTGCCGATTGGGCATCGAGGAGTTACAATGATACTACAGACGTGGTTTCTCCCTGTGCATTCGAACAAGTTATTATCGTCTTCTTGCGGAAGGAGGTTTAGTCATTTCAGCTTAATAGCTGTATTTTCGATGGTTTCGAGGCTACACGCAGATTGCTATGATGTTTAGACGTTGTTATCGCACAGTGTTGGTGTAATGGTAGGGTGCTTGTCTATGCGTCGATACAGTGAATGACTTGGAAGGAGGATTTTTCGGTGCATGATTTAGAGGTCAGCGTTTAATTCTAGCAAAGGAAAGGCAATTGGATTTGGGTTGATGGATTAACGAGACTTGGCATTTTCGAGTGTGGTGGAATTTTCATCTGTGATGCGGTGTCGCTGTCCTTGTTGGAATGTATTAAGGTTCGCAAGTGTTATGGTCATCTTCGATCTGTCTTCGAGGCAGGGTGTTATGAAATTGTGCCTGAGGAGAGGGTGTCAGAGATAGCGGTGTCTCGCGGTAGTTGAATTGCTAGCAGGCCAAGTATGAAAGCAGGGATCGAGTAGTTACTTAACATGGTTTAACCGAAGTGGGAGTACCAGAATAGCATATGGATTCTCTGGTAGGAAGCTACTGTTTGAAGGAAGTTTAGAGCGATTTGGGAATCAAGATGGAAAAGTGACTAGGTCTATGGATTGTATTTGAGATGGTGGCTATTGTACTGGGGAACATTAAATATGGCAGAAAGAAGTTTGCTTGAAATGGAGGGGAATGCAATGTGACTTCGAGTGTGGAATGTACTGTCGGACTTTCAGTCGATGTTAACGTGGAATGAACAGACTTGTGTAGCTGGTGGATGAGCACGGGCTTAGAAGGGCCTACTGATTTCGTAGTAGTGCTACCTAGTGCAGCGCCGTTGGAGGATGTCGGCATGGGAATCTGTAGGTGGGTTATCTCCTGCGAGCAGATTAGTGGTTGCGTGATTGTGATGAAGTTTCTACAAAGAGTTCTACTTACTATCCAGCGGGAGGTCGCACAGGCGATCAAGGCTGATAATTCAAAATGTTCATGTAAGTTTAACAAGAAACTAAAAGAAGTTTGGCGAGTTGTGCGAGATCATGGTAATTGGAAAGGAGGAATCTTAGTGGGTTCTAGGGAGCCCCACCGTCTACGATCAGATTGCGTGGTTGTTTGCTTGTGCAGTTTCGGGTTATCAGTGTATCGGTAGGTTAATATGACTAAGGAGAGAAAACATCAGTGGTAATTCGAGCAAAGGATTTGAGAAATGTGTACTATATTTGCACCTTGTCAATTCATGCTCAGGTTTTGGAAAGACTCAAAGTTTATGCTTCTTGTGGGGGTTATGTAGAAGGGAAAGAATTCAGTCGGGTGCTTCTTGATAGGGTGTTCACGTACTAGCAATGCACTAGAGTTTGGCTTATATTTGGGGACAAGTCAAAGTGGGTGACTCTAAGCAGTAGTACTACTGGGTTCAAGAATTTGAGTACAATGCCTAAGGACTTTGAAGGTTCTATGTTATCATTGGGTATGCAGTGCAGTATTGGAGGAAAGGAAGGAATAGCTTCGGATTCGCGGAAGGTCTTGCTGAATGGGTGTACCAGTTGGAGATGCTATAGTGCGCGTAAGGAGAATATGAGATGATTCATGAGTAATGAGATGATGTGGCCTCATGATGCGGGTCACTTGGGACGAGTGCGGGTTTGGTTCGTTACGTGTTTTTTGGATTAAACTATTATTATTTCTAAGGTAAGTCGAGAATAAATTGGAAGAAGTTGAGTCGGTTAGTAATGGTTGAATCAACATGATTGGGGCAGTGATCAGTTTCTTCAACGTGAAGCTATACATGTAGCTTGTGGTTATACACTTGGGCTTGAGCGCCACCACAACTTGGTTGATTTGGGAGGTATTTGATTCGAATGGCTTTGTTGTGTAAATGAATTCAGGAAGAGTTATGGCGGTTTATATCACGACTTGAGGTTTGTATTTTTTGCGGTTTGAGAATTCAGTTGCATATTGCATTGGTTCTTCTGAAATGAGCTAAGTGAAAGGTTTCTAGCCAATGAAGTATTTTTTTCAACTAGTAGTTCAAGGGTTATGGTGAATACATGTATTATCGCGTAGCGACATGATGGTGCAGTGAGCGGCATGGGAACTGGAAGTTGAAGGTCAAGGTCAAGGTCCGGTGTTGATAGAATGTCACGAGCTTGGATAAGAATGGGAGAATTTAGATGTTCAAAGTAGGCTGGCATTTTGTTTAGTGTCACCTGAGAATAGTGTTCTGGGAAAGAGGCTTTGTGTGTTGACTTGCGGATTTTTGATTCGCTTTACAAAATTAGAACGGTTGGTGGTATGGACGTGCAGACTTTGCTACCTGAGCGGAAGGTTATGGGGGCGTATTCCATGGAGAAATTTGTATAAGTGTGGCATGTTATCATTTGACTGTTAAATATTGAAACCAATATGAAGGTTATGGTAATATCGCAAATGCGAGAGTTTATGCTGAGAGGCATTTTATTCCTTGGGCTGTGGACCATGTGAGTTTGTCCCGGATTTGAAAATTGTTCTTATGTGTCATGGGAAGGGGTTATTGTGGATCCTTGAGAGATTATTAGCCGAGTAAGGTACGATCAGAATCGGCTTGAGGTCCGTTGATGGGTCTACATATGGATGTGTGCTCTACACCAGGCCGGGTGTGTTCATTCAGCATAGCATTTCTTATGGAGGAATCTTCGAGCATTGGATGTTATTTTCATCGTAAGCTATTTCATGTAATACTCTATTATGCCATGTGGGTTGTGAGACGACTTGATTATTTGCACCTGTGTTGAGGTCCCACGTACCTGTGGTGTTATGTGAGTAGGATGGCACTCAAGATGTAGATCATATATCGCACCTTAGTCGTGCTTGAGTTTCGTAGCGTATGGCGCTACCCGTCTCCCCAGGATTTGTTCTATGCACTTGACGTGATTGTGGTTGATATTCGGACATTTCGCAAGTATAAGCATTACGGCTGGATGTGTGTTTTCTTTGATTGTTATGTGCGGATCAGGTGGCACGCCGCCACGGGTATATGGTTTGGATCAGGTGGCATGCCGCCACAGGTATGTTGTGTGGATCGGGTTGCACACCGCAACAGTGTCACATTGGATCGGGTTGCGCACCGCAATAGCATCACATTGGATCGGGTTGCACGCCGTAACAGTGTCACATTGGATCGGGTTGTATGCCGCAACAGTGAGATGTTGAGCATAGTTCCTCAGACTCATTTTGCGTGCCTTGTTTTTATCCCTGAGGTAGGTTGATAGCACTTATTCGACCGTTTTGTTCGTTACGCGGGTGGGGTAATTCCCTGTTAGAGTTCGTTCTTCCTTATGAGTTATATTCGAGTTTGTAACTTGTAGGCGCATTATTGGTGTTATATGAGATTTTGGCAGTGTTTGAGATTGCTATCAGCAGAATAACTTATATTAGGTGAGACGAGGTTATTGGACCCGGGATCAGTGTGATCGGAGTTATGAAGGGTATATTAAAGAGCACATATCGTTATTCAGTTCAGAATGAGGTAATGGTCCTTGTCAGGAGGAGAGACTCCATGATTTGTTAATTCGGCAGGTGGTTATGAATTTCTATACATCTCTTTCGTCGTGGAAGTATTGCAGGAGTTGGAACAGGACTTATATGCGTTATGAGGTGTGTTGTGGGCATCAGATTTGTAGAATTGCGACTATTATTGTCAGAGGATGTTATTATGGTCATGTGAATTATATGATGCAGGGTGTGATTCAGCAAAGGTATACAATCATACTTTGGTACAGTGCATAGTGATTGATACGGAGTTCGTATACTAGAATCAGGTCTTGTAGAGAATTCTGGAGGTTGGAATTTGGTTCTAAGGCTTATTGACTAAATAAAAAGGGAGAATTGTCTGGCTCGAGCTAATGTGCTCAACTGGGTTGTGGTGGCACAGATAGGTGAACGAAGTGATTTTGGACAACTGCGGAGCAGTCCTTAGCATGTTCCAGGATGAACGTATGTTTAAGTGGGGGAGAATGTAACGACCCGACCGATCATTTTCAGCTCCGGTGCATCGTTCGGCAGTTTGAGGCCTTGAGTAGCTTCACTTCAGGTATTATGACTTGTACGTGTGATCGGAACTGAATTTCGGGAAGTTCGGAATTGATTTGGAAAGAAAATTCTAATTTCGAAAGCTTTAAATTGGAAGAATTGACTAAGGCTAGACTTTTGAGTAAACGACCTCAGAATCAAGATTTGAAGATTCCAATAGATTCGTATGATGATTTTGGGCTTGGGCTATGTTCGGATCGAGTATCGGGTGGCCCCGGAGTATTTCGGCGCTTATTACGGAAAGTTGACATTTTGAAGGTTTAAGAATTCTCTAAGTTTGGCTTGAAGTGGATTTTTATGTTATCGATGTCCGTTTGGAATTCCGAGCCCGGGAATAGTTCCGCATGGTGATTTTGGTCTTAGGAGCGTGTCTGGACGTTTATTTGGAGGTCTATAGGTCATTTCGGCGTCAATTGGCGAAAGTTGAAAAATTGATGATTTTTGGGGGGGTTTGACCGGGAGTAGACTTTTTGATTTCGGGGTCGGATTCCGATTCAGTAAGTTGGAGTAGGTCCGTGGTGTCATTTGAGACTTGTGTGCAAAATTTGGGGTCAATAGGATGTGATTTGATAGGTTTCGGTGTTGTTAGTAGAAATTGGAAGTTCAAAGTTCATTAGGCTTGAATCTATGTGCGATTCGTGTTTTCGATGTTGTTTGAGGTGATTTGAGGGGTTGGCTACATTTGTTGATATTTTTGGAGTTGATGGTATGTTTGGTTGAGGTCCGGAGGGGCTCAGGTTTATTTCGAATGGTTATCGGATCGATTTGAAGTT
>MCJB01015042.1:19968-33906 GCA_002018475.1 Nicotiana obtusifolia
AGGGGGGGCTTGGGTGAGTTTCGGATGGATAGCGGATCATTTTGGACTTGGCATGTTGGCTGAAGACTGCTGGTGTTTGTTGTTTTGGTTTCCTCTTATGCGTTCGCGAGAAAGGTCTCGTGTTCGGAAGAGCATCTGAAGGCCGATGAAGAATTGTTCTTCGTGTTCGCGAAGAGGGGGACGCGTTCCCGAAGGTTTGGATAGAGAGTGCATCGCAAATGCGTTCGCGAAGAAGGGAGGGGGCAACTGGGGACCCCATACAATTGGTCTACGTGTTCACGGAAGGGAGGTCGCGTTCGCGAAGTAAGGTGCAAGCAAAGCATCATGTTTGCGAGTGTTTGGACGCGTTCACATAGAAGGAATTTTGGTCAGAAGCATTTTTGTGCTTCGCGAATGCGAGGATGCTTCCGTGTTCGCGAAGAAGAGTGGGCCTGGGCAGATTGGATTTAGTATGGGATTTGGCTCATTCTCTCTCATTTTTCACTTGATTGGACGATGTTTTGGAGCTTTTGAAGAGGAGATTTCATCATCTACTATGGGGTAGGTTATTTCCACTCGTTTTGAATTAAATACATGAGTTATATGTGGATTTAAACATCAAATTTTGTAGAAATTTGGGATTTTGAAGAAAAACCTAAAAATTGGTATTTTTGGAATTTGACCGCGAAATTGGACATGAAATTTGGAATAAATTATATATTTGAGCTCGTGGTGTTATGGGTAAAGTTTATCTTCAAAAATTTTCAAAATCTGGGTAGGTGGGCCCGAGGGGTTATTTTATCGACTTTTCCAGAGGAACAGGAAATTGTTTAAATTGACTAATTATGGGTATTAGAACACATTTTGATTGGTTTGCACATTGTTTGCATAGTTTGGATCGGCAAGCATTGATTTGAGGTGTTAGAGTGGCGTTGGAGCCGGTTATGGAACTTCGGAGTGAGATAAATCTCTTGTCTAACCCTGTGAGCGAGAAACTACCCCTAGGTGATATTAATTGTTATGTGCTATTAGTTGTGGATGCTATGTACGCATGAAGTGACGAGAATCCGTACGTAGCTAAAGTATGTTTATGTCCGGGTAGACCTAGGATTTTATCATGCAATATTTGAATTACTTGAACTTATCTTGTTGACTTAATTAATTGAAAATATGATTTAACTTGATTTAGAAATTTAATATATCTTAGGCCCTATCACTTGAGTTGTTAGCAAGGAAATTGAGAAACGGTAAAAGGTTATATTCACTTTGTGCTCATGTGCTATATTGTAATCACGTATCTTGTGATTTAGAAACTTCCTTCTTTTCTTGTGGAGCGGGCCGAAGTCTCGGCAGTATATAGATGCATCTATGGTTAGTGCCGCTCGACCCTCGGCAGTGTATATATTATTCTGGATCGGGCTGAATGACCTCGGCAGAATCGTGCGTTATCATTAGTTGTTCAAATATTCACAAGATAAATCTTCCACCGATGCCCGACATTTTATGATACTTCTTATTGATTTGATATTGACACTTGGCGTTTTCTGAGATATTGAGTTAGAATACAAGACCGAGAGATTTATGCTTTAAAAGGGGATGATTGTAATATTATGATATTACAGATTTACTCCACTATTGTTGTGCACTTCATATTTGTTAGAAATTATCATATTATTTATTCATTTGGACCTCTAGTAAGTGTCGATATCGACCCCTCGTCACTACTTCTCCGGGGTTAGGCTAGATACTTACTAGGTACGCGTTAATTTACGTACTCATATTGCACTTCTGCACTAAATGTGCAGGATCTGATAGGTCTTTTGGTGATCATCTTGGCACGTAAGCGCACTTGTTGAGGAGACCTTATGTGAGCTGCAATCCAGACTACGCATCGCAGCCCACCGAGTCCCCATTGTACTATTTATTTTATCCTGTCTATTCTACATTCTAGACAAATATTGTATTACTGTTGTACTTCTTAGAAAATGCTCATGCACTTGTAACACCGGATTTTGGGAGTTCATTCTGGTTGTTGTTATCATAGATCACGTAATTATCATCATTTACTCTGTAAATTCTATCTTGTATTGTTAAAATATTGGGAATTAGTAATTTCAAAGTAATAAAATGTATGAATAAAATTGATAAATCGACGTTGTCTTGCCTACGGCGACATTAGGCGCCATCACGACCTATAATGGATTTTGGGTTGTGACAAATAAACTCCAAGTTTATTATGATATGAAGTTTTATATCAATAAACTTCTACTTTATTGTGGCATTCTTTTATTTGTGTAGTACAAACTGGAGAATAAAACGAGTAGCTTTTCACATACATATTACCACCGCTACAAGTTGTAGTGATAGAAGATATTATGTCGTCTTTATTTATAGTTTCAATATAACCAACCGCTTTCACGAATACTTTTGAAACTCAATAAGTTTCTTTGAGACTTACTATGACACAATAACTTATTGATAATCAATTTTGTTTCTCCAAAATAGTATAATTGACTCTTCCTGAGCTCTCAATTGATTTTGTACTACCACATATTCATCAACTTCCATATAGTGAATATCTCTTTCAAGGAGAAAGTTATACCATTATGGTCATGGTAAAAATCATTTTAGACAATATATGATGCTTCCATTACTTTTGTCATGTAATAACTACATTGCCATAATATTTTGGCATAATCACAATAAGTACGTGATCAATGACCATTCATGCCATAATAATGAAATTATTTTCTTATTTCATCTCAAACCTCCTTCTAGATATGAGTGTGGTATATTCACTACCAATAACACGTTCATATTCTTCCAAGAATGAATATGTATTCATAATCACATGTTGTCACATTCACATTATGAATTGACCATAATCATCTGTATATGCTTTACAAAATCTCATATCAAATCGATGACAAACATTACTGTCATGACACAAAATCCAACTAGTTGTGATGGCACCTAACCCAACCCATCAGGTAAGTCAATTAACAACTAACTAGTTTTACAAGATTGATAAAGAAAGAAATGATAATACAACTGCTTTCATATGAGAATTTCTTAAGGAATGGTAGTACAAATCATGAGCTTCTAAGATTAGAATTTACAAAGTTGGTTTAAAATAAAATATACCATCTGTTTGAAATATACATGAATGGATCTGAAATACTAAGCTACCAAGATCAAGAGATAGCTATGACTGGAACGCAGGTACATCTTCAAATCCAGCTCCCTCCGTGTGCAGCTACATCAGCATCCAACATCTGCACGCAAGGTGCAGAAGTGTAGTATGAGTACAACTGACCCCATGTACTCAATAAGTAACAAATCTAACCTTAGGTTGAAAGTAGTGACGAGCTTGTACGAAGGTCGGAGTCCGCACCAATAACCAATAACATCTCATAGCAATAAAATTTAAAGCAGCACAAGTAATAACTCAATTATAAAATGCTCAGCTAGTGTACAATTCTAGAAATTAAGCATTTTATTTTCAAGTATAACAGTAAAACTCAAGTATAACAATAAAATGCTCAGCTAATATACAATTCTATGATTAAATCATATTGATATTGTGTTAATTTCCTTGTTGGGGCTAATTAATAAGTAAATTTGAATAACCACCCCTCGAGATCACATGTTTAGTTCTCAATTCGTCAAAAATTTTGTCTTCCCATACTACAGTTAACTTAAGCGAGTCCATAATCTTTTAAACAAAGGTCATTCATATAGTCTATTCATTGTACTATTTGGTCTCCTTAATCATATGAATACTACAAAAATCAAATAGTAATATTTCTTCTTAATTGGTATTTAAATCTTTTTTTGTACGCAATGAAAGCATACACTATGAAAAATATCTCTAGCAAATTCCAAAGAAGGAGAATTTAATTTTTTTGTTCTAAGCCGTGGAGTATTTTCACTGAGAATAACTACAAACTTCACCGGACCTGGTTGACCAAAACTTTAGTGATGAAAGCTTTTTATTTTCTCAAATTTTTCTTTCATGTTGGCGAAGCTTTAGGCTTCTTTTGTTTCTCCAAACCAACCTTTTCTATCTTTAAGGATTTTAGTCATCTTCTAATTCTACAGAAGTTTAAATGTGGTACTTCTCCCTTTTACAATTCTTAACTTTATCTTTTAAACTCTTAATCCAATCCCAACATCTTCTCTACAGAGTCCCATGAGGAATCATGAATATAAAATAATATTGTATCAAAAGCAGAAGAAGAATTACATGTAATTACCTGGAGTTTATTGTTGTAGCTCAATAATATATGCTGATGACAAAGTGAAACACTAGAAACGTTTTCAGCGCTAAGAAACACTAGAAATGTTTTCTTTCTTTTCCCGTTTGATATGTGGTTGGCTAAAGGGATTTTTGTTTTCAAACCCCTTTCTAGTTTCGTCACTTTGAAGCAGATGGGCTAAGGCCCACTTAGTTGATTTCCTTATTTATTTTATTATTATTTTTCATTCCTTTTTTTTTGTCTTGTATTATCTGGTTTTTTTTTTTTTTTTGCAAATTATTTAACTATCCATTATTTAATAGGAGATATTACATTAAGCTAGCAAAATGAGTCCAAACAATTCAAATATTATATGATAAAGTCCTAAGTCTATCCGAACATAAACATGCTTTAGCTACGTACGGACTCTCGTCACCCCGTGCGTGCGTAGCACTCTCAACTAGTAGCACATAACAATTACATCACCTAGGGAGTAGTTTCCCCCTCACAAGGTTAGACAAGAGACTTACCTCGCTCAGAAGTTCCATAACCAGCTCCAATGCCTCTCTAACTCTTCCATTCAAAACCAAACGATCTGAAACTACTCAAACAATGTGTAAATCAATAAAAATATACTCCAATGCGTATAATTTTACAATTTATAATATTTCCAACTCCACTCGAAGAGTCAACAAAGTCAACCCCTGGCACCACGTCCCTGAATTCCAAAAATTCTTGAAGATAATCATTACCCATAATGGCACGAACCCAAATATATAATTTATTTCCAATTCCATGTTCAATTTCGTGGTCAAAAACCAAAAGTACCAAATTCTAGGTTTTCTACCAAAATCACACAATTTCTACTAATTCCCTATTTAAATCTATATATAAACCATGTATTTAACTCATAATGTGTAGAAATATCTTACCTCAATATTGATGATGAAAATGGCTCCCAAAAAATCTATAACGACCCGGTAGGTCATTTTGTGAAATTACGTCCCATTTGGTGGCATAAGGTCTTGAGCAGCTTCGTATTATGTGTTACGACTTGCGTATGTGGTCGAGTTCCGTCTTCTGATGATTCGGGGTCAATTCAGAAGAATGATCCTAATTTTGGAAGCTTAAGTGGTAAGAGTAGGCCGGAGTTTTGACTTTGAGAAAACGACTCCGAAATGGTGTTTTGAAGATTCCAACAACTTCATATGGTGATTTTGAACTTAGGCGTGCATCCGGGTTCGGATTTGGAAGTCCATAGGTTAATTTGAAGCTTTTCGGCAAATGACTGTGATGTCCTGGAGGCAGTGTTAATTTTGTTATTTGTGTAGTGGTATGTCTACCCTGTGTGAGTTACATCGTTTACATTTTGTGGCGATCGTTTCTTATGTTCCATTCACTCTCTCTGCTCTTACTTGTGACTTCAGTTGTGGTAGACCACTTGCACAAGCATACACGTACTTTATCACCCTATCGGTTTAAGAAGATGAACACTGGTGCTATCGATCATTTGTACGTACTCTGTCTACTTATGTTATATGTAAGAATTGTTCTATTGGCACGTGGGTCATCCGTGCAGTTATCAGTTGTAATGAGGGCACAAGATGCCAAGTGATTAGAGTCATGAATTGGGACCCGTGAATTGTGTGAGTTTTGAGGTTTGGTACCTCATGAGGATTATGGAATATTCTTATCAAGTTGCTACTTGTCTTTCTTTTGTCTGATTTTCACCAGATTTAAACAGTGTTTCCTATTGTGAGCCCCGTATTATTGTTGTCATTATGCGTAGTTCTATAGAGATATCGTATTTTGTTAGTTCTATACATATACTTGTTCAGGTATCTAGTCCAGTAGGTGTCCTGACTGTCCCTCGTCACTACTCCACTGAGATTAGTCTTGATACTTGCTAGGTACTGCTGTGGTGTACTCATACTACACTTTTGTACATTATTGTGCAGATCCAGGAAATTCGGAGTAAGTCGATCACTAGCTAGCTGTACGGATCTAGCTGTGGAGACTCAAGGTAAACCTGCTGCTACGTTCACAGGCCTCGGAGTCACCTTCTGTTATTGTATTTGCACTGTTTATTCTCTATTTCGAAACAGTTATATTTAGAGATTTTTGTAGCAAACTCAGTAGAGCTTATGACTTGTACTACCGATTTTGGGAATTGAAATTTGTATAAGATTTTTTCTTCATATTCTTCGTTGATGGTTGATTACTTCTATTAATTCAGTAAGTATTAGGCTTCCCTAGTCTTAGAAGACTAGTTGCCGTCATGACATCCTACGGAGGAAAACTGGGGTCGTGACTAGTTGGTATCAGAGCTCTAGGTTCACAGGTGCTACGAGTCATAAGCAAGTTTAGTAGATTGTTACGGATCGGCACGGAGACATCTGTACTTATCTTCAAGAGGCTACGGAACTATTAGGACAGTTTCACTTCATTCATTCCTATCGTGCTAGTTTATTGACCCCAGAGTTTTGAGTTTTTATCATTCTATTCTCTCACAGATTGTGAGGACACGAGCTGCAGTTATTGATGACGCCACCCCCGGAACAGGTACCGCTAGGGGTAGAGGCAGAGGCCAAAGAGGAGCATGTGTTGCAGCTAGGGCGCCTACCAAAGCAGCAGTTGAGGAGCCGCCAGGCGCTCTGGTTGGGGGACAGGTACCGGAGGCGCCTGCTATTACCCCTAGACTCCAGGAGACTTTAGCACAATTCCTGAGCATGTTTGGTACATTGGCTCAGGCGTTGATTCTGGTTGCACCGGCTACTTCATAGATCGGGGGAGGAACTCAGACTCCCGCCGCCCGTATTCCAGAGCAGTTAGTCCACATTGGTCAGGTTCCAGGTGTCATGGCGCCTCACCTTATGGTCCCAGTTCAGCCTATGGTTAGGGCCGCAACATCTAGGAAGAACAACTTAGACTTGCAAGGTTCAAGAAGTATGACCCTTCTACTTTCAGTGGCTTGGGTTCAGAGGGTGCACAGGATTTTCTAGAGGAGTGCCACAGTATTCTCAGCACTATGGTGGAGATGAGTGGGGTTGCTTTTACTACGTTCCACCTTAGAGAAGCGGCCTATTAGTGGTGGCGAGCATACGAGTTGGGTAGTCCGGTCGAAGCAGCTTCACTCACTTGGACTCAGTTCTCAGATACGTTCTTGAGGAGTATGTCCCTTAGAGGCTCAAAGATGCATTGCGCACGCAGTTCGTGCAGCTGCGCCACGACACTATGTTCGTGTCAGAATATGCTGTTAGATTCAGTGGTTTGTCCAGGCATGCACCTGCTTTGGTCTCTACAGTCAGAGAGCGAGCCCGTAAATTCATTGAGGGGCTCAGACATGATATCCGATTCAGCATGGCTTGGGAGTTAGATTCAGATGTTCCGTTTCAATAGGTGGTGGGGATCGCCCGCCGATTAGAGGGCAAGTAGGATCAGGAGAGAGAAGACAAGCGGGGTCAAGAGAGAGGACAGGCGGGGCCAGGAGAGAGAGGACCGGCGGGGCCGAGAGAGAGAGAGGACAAGCGGGGTCAAGAGAGAGAGGACGGGGAGGCTAGGAGGTCTCAGATTGTCCCAGACTCTAGACAGATGTATCACAGCGGGGTATTCAGGCTATGAGTTCGGTTCCGGCTGTTGATATCCCTGCACCGTCAGCTTGGGGTACAGGTCAGGTGAGTAGAGGGCGCCCAAGAAGGGGAGGCCTGACCCGTTGATGTGTTTCCTACAGTAAGCCTGAGGTCGCTGCACCATTTGATGTCATATATGTATGGTTTCGATTTATTATAGAGGAGCATCATTCATATTTTATTTCGGTTCTGCCTATGGGGATGAGTCCTCCAATTTTGCTTCACATGCTAGTGAGTTTCGTGATTTAGTACTCTACTTATGTGTTTATCCTTGCTGGGAAATTCTATAGTGGTAGCGCGTGTCTACAATTTTATTTTTATTCATTATTGAGAGTTAGGAGATTTTGAGTGACTTTTTGTTTCTCATTTCGATAGTTTTGATGTGAATTCTAGGTGATGGGTTACGACTTGTGATTTAAATCCTCTACCGATGTGAGAATTCAGTATGTGTGGTGATTTCGTCAGCGGAATCGAATTAGTGGAAGGTTTCGGTTGGTATGATGTGTATTTGACTTGCGATTCAGAGTTGAGGGTGAGACCCTCGCGGTGTCATGTGTTTCGAGGCGTTTGAACCGGGCTGCATGCCGTGATGGAGTTATATCAGGATGTGGTCCTTGTGATTTGTTCATATACTTTGATTTTTCCTTGTTAAATTGATTCGTAGAATGGTGTTGATACAGAGTTGTGCCTGTCGGGCTTGTTTGATATTTCTCTTATCTGTTCCTCCTTGCATATTTAGTCATATTCATGCTGTGCTTATTGAGTTTTAGCTTGCGAGGTGTGTGCCCCGGTGGTGTTAGATGTGACTTGTTGATTCGGGTGAGTGGTGATGAGGTCTTCATGTTTATTGCATCGTTGTCAGTGTTGTGAAGGTTTGAAACAGGGTTCTAATGGAAGTGAGGCTAATTGCCGGTGCTAGATTCGATTATGGGCAGCTGCTGTGGCTAGGGTTATTGATAAGGGCATATGTGTGATGTGTTACGTCATGTGGTTGTACGTTGTATGTGTAGGCATACGTTGTTGCAGCTGGTGAGGGCTGATACCGGGTGTGGATGTAGGAAACGGGTCTTTTGGGAGATGATCAGATGGTGAGAATCTCGTTTCTAAGGCTTATTGGTATTGGTTGAAGGGATAAATTTCAGTTAAGATGGTGTCGTCGAGCCTATGTGGATTGGGGTGACGTGGGATCACCTGCGGTTGTATGTAGGATGAATACATTCAGTGATTTGAGGTCTTCTGGGCGATTCTTGGCACGTTCGAGGACGAACGTTTGTTTAAGAGGGGGAGGATGTAACAATCCAGCCGGTCGTTTTGAGAAATTACGTCCCGTTCGGTGCCATAAGGTCTTGAGAAGCTCCGTATTATGTGTTATGACTTGTGTGTGTGGTTGAGTTCAGTCTTCGGATGATTCGGAGTCAATTCGGAAGAAGGATCCTAGTTTTGGAAGCTTAAGTGGTAAGACTTGAAGGGAGTTTTGACTTTGAGAAAACGACTCCGAAATGGTATTTTGAAGATTCCAACAGCTTCGTATGGTGATTTTGGACTTAGACGTGCGTCCAGATTCGGATTTGGAAGTCTGTAGGTTAATTTGAAGCTTTTCGGCGAAAGTTGGAAAAGTTGAAGTTTTGGATGGTTGGGAGGTTTGACTGAGAGTTGACTTAGATGATATCGGGGTCGGAATGCGATTTTGAGAGTTGGAATAGTTTCGTTATGTCATTTGGGACTTGTATGCAAAATTTGACATCGTTCTGGGTTGGTTTGATAGATTTCGGTGCGAGTTTTAGAAGTTGGAAGATTTGAAATTTCAAAAGTTCTATTCATGGTGTGATTTGTAGTTCTAAAGTTGTTTGATGTGATTTGAGACCTCGAGCGGGTCCGTATTAGGGTATGGAACTTGTTGGTATGCTTGGACGGGGTCCCAGGGGCCTCGGGGTGTGTTTCGGATGAGTTTCGGATGATTTCTATGCTTGTGATCAGATCTGGTTCTGGTGCTTCGCACCTATGCCATCTTGGAGCGCAGGTGCGGCTCTGCTTCTGTATGAGCCCGTTCGCTTCTACAGTCATAGTGGCATGGGAGCTTGCTCGCTTCTGCGGTTTAGCAACCACACCAGCGAAGCAGTTCGCTTATGCGCACCTTTTGGTGCTTCTGCGGTGTTGCTGGTGCAGCTATATTGTCCGCAAATGCAGACCCTGACCTTGTAAGTTGAGTTTGCAGATGCAAACTTTTACTCGCGAATGCGAGAGTGCAGATTTTCCTCCCTTGTCCGCAAATGCGGAAGTCCTCGGCAAAATCATATAAGTCGAGGGTTTGGTCATTTTCTTCATATTTTGAGTTCTACACCTCAGTTTTGGGAGATTTTTCGTGGATTTTTCAAATAATTCATTAGGGTAAGTGTTCTTCACCCAAAATTTATTATATTCCATGATTCCATTTTTAATTTTATCTTATAATTAGTGTTTTGAGTTGAGGAAAATGGGAAAATTTGAAGAAGACTTTCAAAATATAAAATGACGATTTGAGGGACAAACTGGTATCGAAATTTGATAATTTTAGTATGGTTGAACTCGTATCGAAATGGGTGTTCGGGTTTTGTGAATTTTATCGGGTTTTGAGGTGCGGGCCTGGGGCCCGACTTTTGGGCTGATTTTTTAGTTTTTTGATAAAGATTGAAGCTTTATTATCCGGAATAGTTTCTTATGAGTTTTATTTATTCTTTGAAGTTATTTGGGATAGGTTTGAGCTGTCCGGAGGTTGTTTCACATGAGAGGGCCATTTTAGAGTGTCGGTCTAGCTTCTTTGAGGTAAGTATCTTGCCTAACTTTGTGTGGGGGAACTACCCCTTAGGATTTGAGTCTTTTTATGCTAATTGTATGATGTGAAGTCCGTGTACGCGAGGTGAAGAGTACGTGCTCGGGCTTATTTCTGGATAGTTGACCATTTAAGGTTCTTAAGTTCTTATGTTCATTAGATATGAAGTTGTTTTGTTATGTTTAATCCCCCATTTACTAGTTTCACCTCCACGTGCCTTAATTGGAATTAATTGCTTCATGTTCCACTCTTATTGCCTATTTGAGTCTTGTGTGCCTTAACTGAAGTTGTAACCTCTTCAACTGCCATGGTATCTTTTCCTAATTGCTTATCCTTAATTGAAATTTATGTATCTCTTATTTGATTGCTCCACCCTAAATGAAGTTAATTATCCTTTACCATAGTTGCCTCATCCTTATTTGGAATTATTGACTCGCGTTATCCTCCTTGTTGTCGAATTGTACTTTGTGGAATCGATGTTACATATTAATTCTCTCTTGTTGAGCCATTCTTATTGTGACTAGTATTCTCTATTGTGTTTATCCTTTATGAGCTCCTTCTACCGTTTCTTTGTGTTCAAAAGCTCTTGAGTTGATTTACTTGTCGTATTCCCATGTGTTGTTGTTGTTGTTGTTGCTGTTGTACTCAGTTTGTTGAGCCGAGGGCTATTATGATGTTATGATCTTGGCACGTAATATTGTTGGGAGGTTTTGTCGGGTGTTTGCACGAGGTTTCTGCCGTGCTATTGTTACAATTGATATTTGCACATGCGGCGTGACAAGGCGGGTTATATATGTGGGTTTGCGCATGTGGAATGACAAGGTGGGAATATTATTATGCGCGTGCGGCGAGACAAGGCATGCACTTACTTTATTATTGCGCACTTGGCAAGACAAAGTGGGCTATGTCGGGGATTGATATGTGATGTCTGTGATGGCTTGGGGGCAGTTGTTAATGTTGTTATTTGTGTAGTGGTATGTCTACCCTGTGTGAGTAATACCGTTTATATTTCGTGGTGATCGTTTCTTATGTGCCATTCACCGTCTCTACTCTTACTTGTGACTTGAGTTGTAGTAGAACACTTGCACAAGCATACACTTACTTTATCACCCTATCGGTTTAAGAAGATGAACATTGGTGCTACCGATCATTTGTACGTACTCCGTCTACTTATCTTATATGTAAGAATTGTTCTATTGGCACGTGAGTCGTCCGCGCAGTTATCAGCTGTAATGAGGGCACAAGATGCCAAGTGATTTTGAGTCATGAATTGGACCTATGAATTGTGTGAGTTTTGAGGTTTGGTACCTCGTGGGGATTATGGAATAAACCTGGTGCGAAAGCGGTTATTCTTATCAAGTTGCTACTTGTCTTTCCTTTATTTGTCTTTCACCAGATTTAAACTGTGTTATTACCGGTGGTGTTCCGCTGCTAATTGTTGCTTCTATTTCCTATTGTGAGCCCCGTATTATTGTTGTCATTACGTGTAGTTCTATAGAGATATCATATTCTGTTAGTTCTATACCTATACTTGTTCAGGTTATCTAGTCCAGTAGGTGTCTTGACTATCCCTCGTCACTACTCCACTGAGGTTAGTCTTGATACTTGCTGGGTACCGTTGTGGTGTACTCATACTACACTTTTGTACATTTTTGTGCAGATCCAGGAAATTCGGAGTTAGTCGATCGCTAGCTAGCTGTACGGATCTTGCTGTGAAGACTCAAGGTAAACCTGCTGCTGCGTTTACAGGCCTCGGAGTCACCTTCTGTTATTATATTTGCATTGTTTATTCTCTATTTTAAAACAGTTGTATTTAGAGGTTTCGTAGCAAATTCAGTAGAGCTTATGACTTGTACTACAAGTTTTGGGAATTGAAATTTGTATAAGATTTTTATTTCATATTGTTCGTTGATGGTTGTTGCTTCTATTAATTCAGTAAGTGTTAGGCTTACCTAGTCTTAGAAGATTTAGTACCGTCACAACAACCTACGAAGGGAAACTGGGGTCGTGACAAAATTGCCCAAGCAAGAGAGGAATGAGTGAAATGAGCAAAAAGCCCGATTGAGCAACATATATTCTGCCCAGGCATCTTCGCACCTGGGGGCACCCCAGTCGCACCCGCGGCTCCGCTTCTGCAGAAAAATGTCCGCTCTTGCGGAAGTTACTTGGGCCCCGACCAGCCGCTGAGGGCGCTTCTGCGCCCCCCTCGCTTTTATGCTTCTGCGCCTGCGGGATCCCATCCGCTTCTGTGAAGCCAGCCATGCCTCTCTAACTCCGCATCTGCGGAGCCTTGTCACATCTGCGGGCTCGCAGATGCAAAAATCCTCCTCGCACCTGCGACCACTGTACAGCTCACCCTGAACCGCTTTTGCGACTCCTTGGTCGCTTTTGCAGTCTTGCACCTGCGGCCATCAACCTCGCAGGTGCGATCACACTAGAAGCCTTAAGCTTCAGCAATTCCTTAAGTCCAAAACTCAAGCTGATTCCAATCTGATTCGCATTAGAGGCCCCGTGGACCCCATCTAACCATACTAACGCATCCTAATACATGATACGAAATTAGTCGAAGCCTCAAATCACGCCAAACAACATCAAATTACGAATCGACAATTGAAACCTTTCTTTAAACTTTTAAACATTCAAACTTCGACGAACGCATTCGATTCATACTTAAACATTCCGGAATTACACCAAACTTTAGGTACAAGTTATAAATCACGATAAGAACCTATTCCAAGTCTCGGAACCTCAAACAGATATCGATAACAGAAAGGTCCACTTCAAATCAAACTTAAGAAATTCTTAAACTTTCAAAATGCCAAATTTCCATAATAAGCGCCGAAATGCTCCCATGTCACGACCCAAGCCGGAGGGCCGCGACTGGCACCGGACCCTACCCAACGGGCGCCGGCGTACCCTTCATCTAACTTTCCTTATTATCTATAAGGCTTGTCATATGCATATAATCTCGAATAATAATTATAATGATTCGTGACATTATACCATGATACGATCATACTTATATACATAATATGGCCCATAAGGCTGCAATGCAAAACCATAAAATAAAATATATACGTTTGCCGACAAGGCAATTCAACTGTACATAAGCCAACCCATTACTTGTCTATGCATAAATTGACACTTGTCTATGAGCCTCTACAAAAACGTACATAATGCAACCTACGTCGGAATAGGGCCCCGACGTGCCCATAATGCCTACAACAAAATGCATACCAAGACTGTGGCAAGTCCGAAGGATGGATCTCGCTAATATCTGCTG
>MCJB01015042.1:34941-63015 GCA_002018475.1 Nicotiana obtusifolia
AAAGAAGGAAAAGGATAGTCTCACATACCTTGAAATACTTTCCAATCTCAAGCTATGAAACTTCCACGACTTCTTAGTCTACAATAAGAGAAAGGACACTAGCGTTATCGTTTAAGCGTCGCAACTATTATGTATCGACTGTAACCTATTTTGCGATAAAACGGACAGCACCTCCCCTATATATATGACTTCACACAAGTCAAAACATCCACCAAACAGCCAAACAACATCAATAAGAATCATATTGAACCTCCCAAAACAGTCCACACACAAACCAATCACTTCATACGTACAATGGCCACTATAGTCGTGTCAAACGATCCGGAAATGGTATGAACAACTATCAGGCCACAACCCTAAACATATATGGTGTTTCTCCAATCCCTTCCTCATCCAAAACTCCACAAATCAGTAGTATAACATGCAGCTTTACAGCAACACAAAACAGTTCACAAAACAGTCCGCTACAAGTGAATAACTCGAACTCACGGCTTCCGATCACCGTCCCGTGAGTTCTTACACACATAGAACGACTTATCAAGACTTAACAGTAGAAAACATGTACTAAATAGAGCAGTAAACTCACCTTGCTTGTTAGATAACTCAGCCCTTGCTTTGGTTCCTCAAACTCTAGGGTTTACCTTCAACTAGAACTTGAAAGAGGGGAAAATCAATTAGGGTTTGTGTGGTATTATTTTGGGAGGGGTTGCAGGGTTTCTTTTAGGTTTTGAAGATGTGAAATGATATTGAATTATCAGGCTTTAGAATCTTTTAAAAGCCCTCTCTTAACCGACTTGGGGCTTTTAACTTTTAGCCCTTAATTTTGGCAAGTAGGTGATGCACCTACTTGTCACCTACCAGCCTGCGCAGTTCTACGGAAATACAATTATCTCAATACTCCGAGATTGTATTGACAAACGGTTTGAAGCAATGGAAACTAGACTCATAGACCTTTAATTTGGTAGGTAGAACACCCCGTAATTCCTTGTAAATTGGGAGAAAGATGCAGAAACATTTTACCTATTGTTTAAGTAAAATTGTGAACCTAAGTTGCGACAACTTTTGTCGACTTTTGTTTCATAACTCGTTTGACTTCAAGACTTATGAAACGGATATCATATCATTCAAATACCTTAAAACATGACATCTTGATAATGTTAAACACCTCTCGATTTTCCCAAAAATGCGAGTTACAACATCCTTAACTCGTTTACCCTCTAATACTTGTTAACCGCCCTTATACACCTTTGCATCGTTTAGGACCAATAGGACTAAACTCTTATTGTCTCAAAGGTAATTCTCTTCTCGTGCCAAGGTAGACTATCTTACGGTGTAATCTAACACGTACAAATATGGGTTATAACACCCTCCCCCCCTTAGGAACATTCGTCCTCGAATGTTGAGGGATATCTCAACTCTCAAAATAAGTTAGCCATAACTCACCTTAACTGTCATTTACCGTGGTCCGAGATGTACTTGCTACACCTGACTCAGCAATAGTACCTGAAGTCTGGAACAAATGGGGGTATCGGGCTTTCATATCTTCTTCAGCCTCCCATGTCATCTCTTCTACNAGAGTCGTGCAAAAGAAGGAAAAGGATAGTCTCACATACCTTGCAATACTTTCCAATCTCAAGCTATGAAACTTCCACGACTTCTTAGTCTACAATAAGCGAAAGGACACTAGCGTTATCGTTTAAGCGTCGCAACTATTATGTATCGACTGTAACCTATTTTGCGATAAAACGGACAGCACCTCCCCTATATATATGACTTCACACAAGTCCAAACAGTCACCAAACAGCAAAACAACATCAATAAGAATCATTTGAGCCTCCCAAAACAGTCCACACACAAACCAATCACTTCATACGTACAATGGCCACTATAGTCGTGTCAAACGATCCGGAAGTGGTATGAACAACTATCAGGCCACAACCCTAAACATATATGGTGTTTCTCCACACCCTTCCTCATCCAAAACTCCACAAATCAGTAGTATAACACGCAGCTTTACAGCAACACAAAACAGTTCACAAATCAGTCCGCTACAAGTGAATAACTCGAACTCACGGCTTCCGATCACCGTCCTGTGAGTTCTTACACACATAGAACGACTTATCAAGACTTAACAGTAGAAAACATGTACTAAATAGAGCAGTAAACTCACCTTGCTTGTTAGATAACTCAGCCCTTGCTTTGGTTCCTCCAAACTCTAGGGTTTACCTTCAACTAGAACTTGAAAGAGGGGAAAATCAATTAGGGTTTGTGTGGTATTATTTTGGGGAGGGGTTGCAGGGGTTCTTTTCATTTTTGAGGCTGTGAAATAATAGTGAATTATCAGTCTTTAGAAGCTTTTAAAAGCCCTCTCTTAACCGACTTGGGGCTTTTAACTTTTAGCCCTTAATTTTGGCAAGTAGGTGATGCACCTACTTGTCACCTACCAGCCTGCGCAGTTCTACGGAAATGCAATTATCTCAATACTCCGAGATCGTATTGACAAACGGTTTAAAGAATTGGAAAGTAGACTCATAGACCTTTAATTTGGTAGGTAGATCACCCCGTAATTCCTTGTAAATTGGGAGAAAATTGCAGAAACATTTTACCTATCGTTTAAGTAAAATTGTGAACCTAAGTTGCGACAACTTTTGTCGACTTTTGTTTCATAACTCGTTTGACTTCAAGACTTATGAAACGGATATCATATCATTCAAATACCTTAAAACATGACATCTTGATAATGTTAAACACCTCTCTATTTTCCCAAAAATGCGAGTTACAACATCCTTAACTCGTTTATCCTCTAATACTTGTTAACCGCCCTTATACACCTTTGCATCGTTTAGGACCAATAGGACTACACTCTTATTGTCTCAAAGGTAATTCTCTTCTCGAGCCAAGGTAGACTATCTTACGGTGTAATCTAACACGTACAAATATGGGTTATAACATCCCGGACCTCCCGATACTCAACCCGAACATACGCCCAAGTCCGAGATCATCATACGAACCTATTAGAACCTTCAAATCCCCAATGTAAAGTCGTTTACTCAAAATTCAAACCTTAGTCAATTCTTCCAACTCAAAGCTTCTGAATTTAGAATTTTTGTTCCGAAACAACTCCAAACTTCTCGAAATTCAATTCCTAGCATACGTACAAGTCATTAAATATGAAGTGAAGCTACTCACGGCCTCAAACCGCCGAACGACATGCTAGAGCTCAAAATGACCGGGCGGGTCGTTACATTCTCCCACACTTAAACATACATTCGTCCTCGAACGTGCCAAGAATCGTTTCGGAGTTGTCCAAAATCATTGTTCAACACCTCGTGCACCTACATGTGCCACCACAACCCATGTGAGCACATTAGCTCGAGTCAGATTGAAGATCCTCCCTATAACCTTAGCTAACAAGCCTTAGAACCAAATTCCAACATCCGGAATTCTCTATGAGACCCGATTTTTAACATTCGAACAACGCATCAATCACTACAAACTGTACCAAAACATGATCATGCACCTATGTTGAAATCACACCATGCACCACATAAGTCATTTCCCATAATAACATCCTCCGACCATAATAGCTGCAATTTCACGAATCCCGCAATATACCTTATAACGCATATAAGCCCTATTCCAACTCTCACAATACTGCCATGACGAAGGAGATGTGTAGAAACTCATAACCACCTAACCAAATCAATAAATTTTGGAGTCCCTTCACCTGAAAGAACCATTACCTCATTCTGAAGTGAATAACAATATTTTCTCTCTAATATACCCTACATAAATCCGATCGCACTAATCTCAAGTCCAATAACCTCGTCTCACCCAGTACAAGCTGCTCGGGCAATAAGACACCTCCAACACCGTCCAAAATCTCATACAGTGCCATCAAAGCCAACTAGCTATAAATCGAATGTGACCCATAGGGAAGAACGAACTCTGGCAAAGAATCATCCAGCCCGCGTAACGAATAAAATGACCAAACCGATGTTATGGCTCTATCTCAGAGATGGGAAACAAGGTACACAAAATAAGTACAAGGAACCGTACTTAACGTCTCACTATTGCAGCGTGCAACCCGATCCAAATATAACACTGTTGCGGTGTGCAACCCCATCCAAACATTACATCATTGCGGCGCGCTACTCGATCCACACAACATACCCGTGGCGGCGTGACACCCGGTCCAAACAATATACACGTGGAAGCGTGCCATCCGATCCACACATAATAATCAATAAGGAAAGACCCATAAAGCCGAAATGCTTATACTTATGAAATGCCCGAATATCGACCACAAGCACGCTAAGTGCATAATACAACCCTGGGGAGACTGATAGTGTCATACGCTACAAAAACCCAAGCACGACTAAGGTGCAATAAATGACCTGCATCTCGAGAACTATCTTGCTCATATAACACCACAAGCTACACGGGATCACAACACATGTGCGAATAATCAAGCCGTCTAACAACCCACCTGGCACAATAGAGTATTACATAGAATAGCTGATGACGGGAATAACATCTAACTCCGGAAGACTCCTCCGTAAGCAATGCTATGCCGAATGAACACATCCGACCAGACGTAGAGCACTCATTCACATTAGACCCACCAACGGACCTCAAGCCGATTCTGATCATACCATATTGGGCCAACAACCTTTCAAGGATCCACAATGACCCTATTCATGACAGACACGAGCAACCGTCTAATTTGGAACAAACTCCCACAGTCCACAACCAAAGGAATAGAGCGCCTTTTAGACATAAACTCTCACATTAGCGATAGTACCAGAATCTCCATACTTGGTTTCAATCCTTAACAATCAAGTGACTAACATGTCATAGTTATACAATTTTCCCGCGGGATATGCTCCCACGACCTTCTGCACCAGGTAGCAAAGTTTGCACCTCCATACCACCAACCGTACTAATTCTGTAAAGCAAATCACGAATCTGTAAATCAATACACAATGCCTCTTCCTCAGAATACCATTCTCAGGTGACACTAAGATAATTCTAGCTTATTCTAAACATATGAATTCTTCCCTGCCCATCCGAGCTCGTAACATTCTTATCAAAATTGAGCCGCAACCTTGATCCTCACCTTCCAATTCCCATGTCGCTCACTGCACCTATCATGCTGCTATGCAAGAGTACAAAAATTCATCATAACCCCTGAACTACTAGCAGAATAAACACTTCATTGGCTATATACCTTTCACTTAACTCATTTCGGAAGAACCATTGCAACACGCAACTGAATTCCCATGACCATAGAAAACACAAACCTCAAGTCGTGCTCTAAACCGCCATAACTCTTCCGGGATCCATTTACACAACAAGGCCATAGGAATTGAATACCTCCCAAATCAAGCAAATTATGGTGGTTGTCAAGCCCGTACGTATAAACACACACCACCTGTATAATTAATACGCCAAAGAAACTGATCATTTCCACAATCATGCTGATTCAAACCATTACTAACCGATCCCACCTCTTCTAATTTACTCTTGACTTGTCTTAGAAATAATAATAGCTCCATTCAAAACATAACAAAATGCAACAACACTCATCCCGAGTGACCCAATTCAGGAGACCACATCGTCTCAATACCCATGAACCATCTCATACCCTCCTTATGCGCACAGTAGCATCTCCAACTTATACACCCATTCTGAAAGACCTTCCGCGAATCCGAAGCTATTTGTCCTATTTCTCCAATACTCTCCGCAGACCCGATGATGACATAGAAAATTTCCCCCAAGTAATCTTCACATTCTGCTGCAAAAATCTCGATCTTCAGCCACACAGCGAACCCAAAAATCCTTTGACACCGCGCTTACATCCTTGAACCCGTTAGAACCACAATTAAGAGTCACCCACGCTAACTTGGTCCCAAATATAATCAAACTCCAATGCTCTGTTAGCACATGAACACTCGCAAAGAAGCAACCGGATGGATTCTTTTCCTTGTACATTACATTCACAAGAAGCATAAACTCTGAGTCTTTCCAAAACCTAAACATGAATCGATAAGGCGAAATATAGCACACATTCATCATGTTCTTTGCTCGAATTACCCCTGATGTTTTCTTTTTCTTAGTCATAAATAATCCACCAATGCACCGATAACCAGAGACCACACATGCAGACAATCACGTGATCCAACCGTAGACGGTAGGCTCCCTCACTTAGCTTTAAGATATAAGCACATAAATTTTAAACCTACAAAGATTCGTACTTCTCAATCACCATGATCTCGCACCGTTATCCCGCTAAATTTCTCGTAATCTCTTGTTAAACTTTTCATGAACATTCCGAATTATCAGCCATAATCGCATATTCGACCTCCTGCTAAGTAGTAAGTAGAACACTTCGTAGAAACTTCTTCAAAATCACGCAACTGCTAACTTGCTCATAGGAGATAGCCCACCTATGGAGTCCTATACCGACATCTTCCAATGACGCTGCACTGGGTACAACGACCACGAAATCAGTAAACCCTCCTGAGCCCATGCTCGTCCACCAGCTGTAAAAGTCTATTCATTCCCGATTGACATCAACTAAAAGTCCGACAATACGTTCCAAACTCAAAGTCACGTTGCATCCAAAACGATAATCAAGTTTTTACACCCCACTTCATTTCGATCAAACTCCTCTCTACCATATTCAATCTTCCTCAGTACAGTAGCCACTATCCCAAATAAAATCCGTAGACCTTGTCACTTTCCACCATGAGTCCTAAATCACTCTAAACTTTCTCAAGGCACGTGGCTATCCTGCCACAAAATCCAGACGCTACTCTGCCACTCCCACTTCGGTTTAACCATCTCCTTAAGCAACTTCTCGACCTCTACTGTTCATACTTGACCTGCTAGCAATTCAATCACCGCGAGACACCTCCCACCATGTCCTTCCCCATCCTTCGCTGCCCAAATACTACCTCAAATTAAAATCCATCTCTGTAGCACCCGAACTAATAAATTTCTACCAACTCTAAGCCTCCTCGAAGATCATCTTTCTCGAGCTATCAACATCAGAAACACTGATTCGATTATGAAACAGTTACACACTACCATCTCTAACAATCACTTCTCAGGAACCATTTCACAACACCCTACCCCGAAGGCAACTCAAAGAAGACCATAACACCGACGAGCCTTCATGCGTTCAAACAAGGACGACGATACCAAATCACAAATGAGAATTTCCACCAAGTTCGAAAATATCCAATCTCGCTACTCCGTCAACCGAGGCCTGAACATCCATAGTCCAATTGCCTCTCCTCTGCTGGAATCAAATGCCGAACCTCTAAGCCATGAACCGAGTAGTCCTCCTTTTGAGTCATTCATTTCCGCGGCACATAAATAAGCACCTTACCATTCACACCAACACTGCGTGATAACTACTCATGAACATCATAATGCACCGTGCGTAACCGCGAAATTGTAGGCAACACTAACATTGCGCTGAAATGACCGACTAGCCCTCCACGAGGCGACGACAATAGCCTAATCAAATACGCATGGAGAAACATCCTGCACCACATCTGCAGTACCATTACAACTCCTCGATGACCAATTGATAACAAGTGCTCCATGTTGCATTAGATTGAGTAGGAAGGAAATGAAGGCATAAGCTTCAATGGAATCAAATCGCACGATGAGGAATCAAGAAGGGAAATGCTTCCAAGAAACCTGTAGCCTCTCAAAGATAAGTACAAACGTCTCTGTACCGATCTGCAAGACTCTACTAGGCTCGCTCATGACTCGTGAGACCCAAGTGAACCTAGAGCTTTGATACCAAGCTGTCACGACCCAAAACCCACTATATGCCGTGATGGCGCCAAACGTTGTCGTTAGACAAGCCAATGGTGAACTATCACGTAAATTGTTATTACTTCCGCAATTATAAACTTAATAAGTAAGAAGATATATACCTTTAAAATTCACGGGTACATACATAATTAGTATTGCACAAAATAAAAGGTGATAATAATATGCAAATCCATAAGCATCAACTAAAATATCCCCAAAACCCAGTACCACAAGTGCATGAACATTTACAAAGGAGTACAACAATAATACAACATCTGTTTGAAATGTAAATAAGACAGGATAACGTAAATAGTACGACGGAGACTCTGTGGGCTGTATACGTAACTTGGAATACAGCTCACCATAAAGTCTCCTCGGCAGCTACGCCCACGTGCCCAGATGTCCACTAAATGAACCTATCAGGTCTTGCACATTTAGTGCAGAAGTGTAGCATGAGGGCGTAAATCAACGCGTACCCAGTAAGTATCTAGCCTAACCCTGGAGAAGTAGTGATGAAGGGACGACATCGACACTTACTAGATGTCCAATAAAGCAGTATGCTAAATCCTAAACAAAAAATGAAGCACAACAGTAATAGTGGGATAAAACGGTAACCAACATAATCCTTCAAAATTTCTTTTAGCAATATAAATTTCTCAATCTCGTATTCTATCTCAACAGCTCGAAAAATATCAAGTGCCAATATCAATGAATAAGGAATACTATATGAAATGCCAGGCATCAGTGGAAGGATAATCTCGTGAATATTCGGACTGCTAGCGATATAACGCACGATTATGCCGAGGTCATACGGCCCGATCCAGGATAATGAGTACACTACCGAGGGTCGAGCAGCACGAACCACAGATGCATCTAGTACATCGTCGAAGCATTCGGCCTGCTCTATAAGAAAGGAAGAAACTTATCGAATTATAAGGCACATGCTTACAACACAGATACAGGTGCATAATAATATACCCCTTTACGTTTATCAAATATCTTGGCAACAACTCAAGGTGATAAAGCTCGGACTAATAAATATATGTTCTAAATCAATTTCAATTGTAATTTCAATTAATTAAGCTAGCAAAATGAGTCCAAACAATTCAACTATTATATGATAAAGTCCCAAGTCTACCCGGACATAAATATGCTTTAGCTACGTAAGGACTCTCGTCACCTCGTGCGTACGTAGCACCCACAACTAGTAGTATATAACAATTACATCACCTAGGGGGTAGTTTCCCCTCACAAGATTAGACAGGAGACTTATCTCTCTCAGAAGTGCCATAACCGGCTTCAATGCCTCTCTAACTCTTCAATTCAAAGCCAAACAATCCGAAACTAGTCAAACAATGTGTAAATCAATCAAAATATACTCCAATACGCATTATTTAACAATTTATAATAATTTCCAACTCCGCTAAAAAAAGTCAACAAAGTCAGCCCTGGGGTCCACGTGCCCGAATTCCTAAAATTCTTGAAGATAATCATTACCCATAGCGCCACGAACCCAAATATATAATTTATTCTCAATTCCATGTCCAATTTCGTGGTCAAATCCAAAATACCAAATTCTAGATTTTCTACCAAAATCTCACAATTTCTACTAATTTCCCTATTTAAATATGTATATAAATCATGTATTTAACTCACAATGTGTAGAAATCTCTTACCTCAAGATTAATGATGAAAATGGCTCCTCCAAATCGCCCAACAAATCGCCCAAGCAAGAGAAGAATGAGTGGAATGAGCAAAAATCCTGATTGAGCAACATATATTCTGCCTAGGCGTCTTCGCACCTGCGGGCACCCTAGCCGCACCCGCGGCTCCGTTTCTGCGGAAAAATGTCCGCTCCTGCAGAAGTCACTTAGGCCCCGACCAGTCGCACCTGCATCCCAAAGCTCGCACCTACGAGGGCGCTTCTGCGCCCCCCTCGCTTTTGCGCTTCCGGGCCTGTGGGATTCCATCCCCTACTGCGAAAGCCAGCCACGCCTCTCCAACTCCGCATCTGCGGGCTCGCAGATACAGAAATCCTCCTCGCACCTGCGACCACTGCCCAACTCACCCAGAAATGCTTGTGCGACCCCCTGGCCGCTTTTGCAGTCTCGCACCATAAACCTTGCAGGTGCAATCACACCAGAAGCCTTAAGCTTCAACAATTCCTTAAGTCCAAACTCAACCCCATTCCAATCTGATTCGCACTCTAGGCCCCCGGGACCCCATCGAACCTTACCAACGCATTCTAAAACATGATACGGAATTTGTCGAAGCCTCAAATCACACCAAACGACATCAAAATTACGAATCGACGATTGAAACCTTTTTTAAAACTTTCAAACATTCAAACTTCGACGAACGCGTCCGATTCATACTTAAACATTCCGTAATAATGCCAAACTTTACATACAAGTTATAAATCACGATACGAACCTATTCCAAGGCTCGGAACCTCAAACAGACATCAATAACACCAAGGTCCACTTCAAATCAAACTTAAGAAATTCTTAAACTTTCAAAGTGCCAAATTTCCATAATAAGCGCCGAAATGCTCCCCGACCACCCGATACTCAATCCGAACATACGTCCAAGTCCGAGATCATCATACGAACCTATTGGAACCTTCAAATCTCGATTCCGAGGTCGTTTACTCAAAAGTCAAACCTTAGTGAACTCTTACAACTCAAAGCTTCTGAATTTAGAATTTTCGTTCCGAAACAACTTCAAACTTCTCGAAATTCAATTTCGACCACACGTACAAGTCATAAAACATAAAGTGAAGCTACTCACGGCCTCAAATCGCCCAACGACGCACTAGAACCCAAAACGACCGGTCGGGTCATTACAAGCATCCCTAATTTTCTATTGTAAATGTGAAAAAAACAAATTTCAAATATTACAATCAAATACTTTAAAATCTATACAACAAATTAACAATAATTCCAAGAAAAATCAGCTTTTTTGGATGGTTGTTACATATCGTTTTATAATGTATCTTATTGTATTGTATTGTATCATTTGATGAATACAATATTTGGATAGATTGTATCATTCACCGTTATTTAATGATATCATACACCAGTAATATGAAGAATAAACTTGTATTATTATAAATAAATTATTATATAAAAAAGTAGGATAAATGATGAAATAAAATTATTATTATAATAATGAAGGGTGAGATGAGATAAAGAGACAAGATAACGACGCGACCACACCAAATCGATCGTTACATAAAATACTATATTTTATCGTTACGTAATAACGAATTTAACGATAAAATATAATAAAATTTAAGTAACAATCAAAATAAATATCGTATTTAAAGTAACAATAAAATACAATACAAGGGCATCAAGTTAGAAACAACATATCAATAAATAACAAAATTTCACGTTTTTTTATTCATCAAATTCACTGTACAATTTGACTGTTCAACGTGCTACCGTGTCCATGGCCATCTTCTTCAGTCCTTACTGAACTTTCTTTCAATTCCCAAATCTCAGCTCTGAGTTTGGACACTGAAGTTTGAACCAAACAGATCTCATATGCTAATAAAACATGTCGATACAAATTCAAAGAGCACCCAATGAGTCATGGGGCTGTATGTTACCGGGCCCACCATCCCGTTCCAACGGCGGATCCGCCGACATTTCTCCCGCCGGCCTCTTCGCTTATTCCTCCGGCAGCTCTGTTTCAGTCGTCGAAACTCATTCCATGCAACTCGTCACCACTATCCCTCTCCCACCCCCTACCACCTCCACTACCTCACTTTCCCCTTTCATTACCTCCGTTAAGTGGTCCCCACAGCCTCTCCCGCATCTCATCGACATTCCTCAACATCACCTCCTCCTCGCCGTCGGTGATCGTCAAGGCCGAATTTGTTTACTCGATTTCCGGTCTAAATCACCCACTGTTTTCTTCGATACCGGTTCGGGTTCCGGTTCTAAATTAGGGATTCAGGATCTCTGTTGGGTTCAAACCGGACCGGATTCTTGGATCCTAGCTGCTCTATGCGGACCGAGTTTGCTCTCTCTTTATAATACTTCAACCGGTCGTTGTTTCTTCAAATACGACGCGTCGCCGGAGTATTTCTCGTGTATTCGTCGTGATCCGTTTGATTCCCGCCATTTTTGTGCCCTAGGGCTTAAAGGATTTTTGCTTTCAGTAACTGCGTTAGGGGATACGGAGAATGATGTCGTGTTAAAGGAGCTTCAGATTCGTACGGACGCTTCTGAATTGCTGAAGCTAGAGAGAGATTCATCTTCATCTGCTACCGGAGGTGGTAATGGAGCTCCGGTGTCGGCTACATTTCCGACGTACATGGCGAAATTTGCCTTTTCGCCACACTGGAGGCACTTGATGTTCGTGGCATTTCCGAGGGAGTTGATGGTGTTTGATCTGCAGTATGAGACGACATTGTTCTCCGCTGGACTGCCCCGGGGATGTGGGAAGTTTCTTGAGGTGTTGCCCGACTCGAATATTGAGGTTTTGTACTGTGCTCATCTTGATGGAAAGATCAGTACTTGGCTGCGGAAAGAGTAAGTACTTGGTTGAAACTTTAGTACTTGGCATGAGTTCAACATTGTTGTGGCTGATTGCTGTAGATTTACGTGATTTTTTCCCCGAGTAGCTTTACGTGATTGACGTGTGATTTTTAACTTGTTTTGGGGTATTGTACTATGCTTGTAGGACCATTTAGCTTCCAACTATGCATTGTGTTCACTCTTCGATTATGATTTAGGATCAGTTATTGCTATGCTAGTGATTGACTATATAGTCGACTATATTGACCTTTGCATTTGCTCCTGTGCTGAACTACTGTTTCATTTGACAAATTTAGGAAGTTATAGTTGTAGTTTTTCGATGAGAGGCAAAAATAAGATGTGCAAATACTTCAATTCACAAAGGTTGTGCTATTCACTATTGATTTGCATCCACGGACATTCATTTGCTTTCCCTATTGTTTCATGCGAGATAAAGTAGGATTATTTTTGGTGTTTTAGTTGTATAACCAAAGAGAACAAAAAGAAATGAATTTATCTTGATTTATGAGCACCTAACAGAGGGTGGAAGTACTTCACAGAGGAGATAAAATTAGAAAAGATACATGGATGGTTTAAACATGTTCCACATAGACCTCCAAATGCATCAAGTCCATTACTCGGTACTATGATGATTGGAGATGCTAAAAGGACGAGGTAGAACTAAAATCATACCAAGGGTAATTGTCCCAAAGATCTATACTTTCTAATCAATGTTGACTTTGCTAAGAACATATCATATTATCATAATTCAAATAAAGGCTATATAAGTGGAGGCTCGCTTTCGGTGTCTTGTGTGATAAGAATGTGACGCTGAGACTTATAGGTAAGTTCGACAAGGTTGTAGTTAGACCGACTATGTTGTACGGAGCAGAGTGTTGGCTGGTCAAGAACTCTCATACCCAGAAGCTAAAAGTAGCTGAGATGAGGATGTTGAGGTGGATGTGTGAGCATACCAGTTGGATAAGATTAGAAATGAAGCTATTCGAGAAAAGGTGGGAGTGGCCTCTGTGAAGGATAAGATGCGTGAGGCGAGGTTGAGATGGTTCGGGTATGTTAAGAGGAGAAGTATAGAAGCCCCAATTAGAAGGTGCGAGCGGTTAGCCTCGGGGGCAGCATGAGGGTGTAGAGGTAGGCCTAAGAAGTATTGGGGAGAGGTTGCGCAACTGGAGTTGACTGAGGACATGGCCCTAGATAGGAGGGTGTGAAGGTCAAAGATTAGGGTAGAAGCTTCGTAGGTAGTCGAGCGTTTCTCTTTGTCTTACTCAGTTCGCTAACATTAGTGTTAGTATGATATCTTTTATTCATAGATGGCTATTACTACCTAGAGTTTGACTGCACTCTTGGATTCGATCTTATTTCATCTTGCTGTTATTCCTACTTGTTGCAATTACCTTTTCTTTTTCCGTCGTTCTCTAGCCGAGGGTCTATCATAAACATACTCTCTGCCCTTTTACGGGTAGGGGTAAGGCTGCGTACATCTTACACTCCCCAGACCCCACTCGTGGAAAACTACTGGGTTTTTTGTTGTTGTTGTTGTTGTAGAGACTTGTAATTCAATGTGTGGAAGTGTGAGATTTGGAGAACCTCTAACTCGTGATGACAAAATGGATAAAAGAAAACAGTTATCCATCCATATTATCCATTAAAAAATGGCTTGGTTAATGAACTTTTTAATAGCGGGTCAAATATGGATAAGAACCATATTATCCATCTAGAAAATGGATAACCAATGGATAACTAATGGGTTTAACTTTTACATTTGTAAAGCCTCAATTGGGGGTTACTCAAGTTTGAGAGACTAAGAATTCTCCCAAAAGTGATCATATTCAAGAAGCCATAGATTTTTTTTGATAATGGTAACATCATATTCAAGAAGCCATAGATGATATGGATATTCATATTATCCGTCGGTTAACCCGTATTAAATATGGATTGGGTCAGATAATTTATTCGTTTCTGCACTTCCCGTTTTATCCGCCCATATCCGACCCGACCGTTTACCACCCCTACCTCTAACGATAGAGAACACCTAAGTTGCCTTAAAGGACATATTATCTATACTATATTAAAAGTACGAATAGTCATTTATGTAGAAAGCCCTAATATTTAGGAATTTAATCTTTTCTTATCTAAATTTTACTTAGATAAGTCCTTCCTTATTTCAACTAAGTAGGAAATATTAATACTTACTATAACTTTAAATCAATTAAACTAGGATCCTCCAATAATAGCGTTTACTTCTTTAAAGCTTAGGTACTTCTTTTTTTTTTTTCGAGAAAAACTTCGTTTCTCATCACTAATATTTAGTAGTACTTATTTTGGAACACAATTTGCTTTCTTCTTGAAAAATGAATAGACTATGCCTCTCAATGATTCGCTAAACTAGTGATTATAGACATATGGGTTTAAAATCAAAATTTTTGCATGAAACAAAGGAGGCATCAAATAAAAAACATGAAGATCACAAGTTCAAATGAAAAAAGTCACCTTTGATGATTCTTCGAGGTAGATTATCGTTGGCCCTTTAATTATATTGGAGGTTCTTTTACTCTTCATCCATCTAATTTATTTTGGCCTGTTTTGCATCTTTGAGAGAAAATACATGATAGCATAATACGTTAGGTAAGTTTTTACTTTGTTATGTTCTGTTTACCTTTTATATTAATTATTCTTATACGTACTTTAGATACAATTGTAAATATTTTGCATAAGAATTTGTAATTATAATTCTCCACTGATAGTAGTTGGGTTGAATGGTGTGATTTTGTGTTCAATATTTTGGATGTAAAAAGTTTACTTGTGACAAGTTCCATAAGCTTATTCCTAATTAGTTTCAATGTATAGAAGATTTCTTCCAGTTGCTTAATTGAAGTCAAATTCCCTCGACATCATTTGTGCGTTTAGTATATGTTAAAATTTGTTTCTTATAGTGTCGAATATTGATATGTACCGTTATATTAGTTATTTTGTTCGGTATGCGTTCATTATAATTTGTTGTACAAAAATACAAATGTTACATTCAAATAAATGTTATAATTAATAGATACAATTTTCTAATACCTACGGCTATTATAATCTTTAGCACATCATCAATTTCTAGAAATATTATCGAAATGATATGATAATTGCACGACAAATATATATTGTTTTATACTAATATTTAAATAAATATTATATTCGTCGGTATGGGTACACGCGCAAAGCGCGTACTCTAAGACTAGTTTAATACTAAAATGAATTGAGCCCGGATAAAGTGGACATAGGATTCCTATAGTCGATCTCAACTAGTTCTGAATGGAGGTTTAGTTAACTGATATTAATTGAGTTACAAGCATCACAGAACAGGGAATTCTTAATCCAACCTCAATATTCTTGAACTAACTTTGCAAGCTGATGAAGTTTGGGTCCAAGAAATTCATAGTTGGATTGATTTGTTGGTATCATGGCATTGCATGTAGTACGGATTGTGGTGTTTCTTAGAGATATCCATGACTTAACTCAGGGGCTATTTGCTTTTGTGGTAGCCAGATAAACGTTGTTTTTAAACTGAATTCACCAACTCTTGCGAGCACTCATATGCAATGCTCTTTTTCATTAGTCTACTGGTTAATTGTTCCTTACTCTTGTAAAAATTTTCTTTGTACTTGTTTTTTCATGACTGTGACTTGAAACTCTGATATTCCTGTTTTTACCTCCTTGCATAATAATTGCCAAATTCCTGTATTCATGGGAGTTCAAAGGATAATAATCTGCATATTGTCACAGCGGAGAGCAAGTGCACACGATGTGTGCGATGGAAGAGCTGATGCCCTCAATTGGCACATCTGTTCCCTCCCCCTCAATTCTTGCTGCTGTTATCTCCCATTCGGATGCCGCCCTTCAAAATATTGGCAAGCTATGTTCAGATGCACATCATTCAGTTGATGTGGATTTTGATAATCCATTTGATTTTTGTGATGAATCTCTTGTTTTATCTAAGACTCGTTTGATCTCCATTTCTGATGATGGGAAAGTATGGAAATGGCTCCTGACTGCTGAAGGATCTCTAGATGTTCAGAAGGACATGACAAATCCAGATATTGTTGTAGACGCCTGTAAAACTGTACCTTCAGAGATTCCCATTGGTCACAATTCTGAGAGTAATACTAGCAGCAGGATCAGTCTGTCAAAATCCCCTACAAGCCAGGATGAAGTGTCCTTCAAGGTTGGTTGAACGTGCGTAACTTTGGTCATAAAACAATGTTGAATATCATGTTGGATTGTACTGGCAGAGTACTAACAAAATTATGAGCAATGGATTAACGGCATTCACCGGCATAACTTGGGTATAAAATATATATTGTTGACATGACTAGTTTAAGATCCTCCCTCCCCCATCCATATACACAAAAATTTATATATTGGTAAACAACAAAAGAAAGGAAACTAGACATAGAAAGAAGAAGCAGATAAAACTAAATGAAGGGATTCTGAGTATTATACAGGCTTCAGAAAAGGGTATAAGTTAGAGAAGTTTCCATTCTGTTCTATGTTAATTAAAGAAAGGACAAAGAAAAAAGTTCTTGTGAGCATACAGCATGAAAGTGCCAGCTTAAAAGGCAAAAGCCGTTATTCATGTACAACATTTTCCAGTTTATATTTGAATTGAGGGAGTTTTATAGAGTGTGCATTCAGGGGTTACTTGTAATCTCACTTTTGTTGCTGCCTGTGTGCTCTGATACTTACGTTATTATCAATGAAGCACTTGACCTGCTTGTACTCAGAAAAGATTTGATTTATCAGCAGAGCGTCTTGACCAGATATTGTAAATTTTTCAGTTCTTTGTTTCCTTCATCTATGTTCATGACCATAAGCAACAAAAATGTTAACATTACCATGATTGAGAGGATGGAGGAGTAACTTGTATTAATGCTTTCTCATCAAAGGCAAGATCTAGAGCCCATTTGGATTAGCGGTAAAAATGTGGCTCTTAAGCACAAAGTGATGTGTTAGAAGTGCTGAAGTTGAAAAAAAGCTATTGATGTGCTTCGTAAACAAGTGATGTTAAGCACTTTTTCTGTTCAAATGACTGAAATAACCTCAAGTTTGTTAACTCTATAAAGGAGCTGATTACTACAGGATTTTTATTTTTAAATTGATTCAAATATAGTATAATTTTATATTTCATTTCACTTCAATTTGAACTTAGTATATAAGATAATTTTTATAAATATAAGTTACCTTTAACTTTTAAATGTGAAAAAATGATGTATCATTGCTAGGTCATGTTCGACCATGTATAGCCCTTAAGTTTCCTTTACAAATCTAAGTTGGTCGGACTCTTCATTTCCGGTGCAGCACCCGTGTCGATATGACATGAGTGTGGGTGTGGATTCGTACTGGATCTGGTTAATCGATTTTTGGATGCTTTGACCAAAATCGATGAAGAAATTAGGGACGGATACAATGATTTTTGAAATAAAAACAAAAGCTAGGTGAAATTGAAGAAAATGGAATACCTTGTATATAGAAATTTCTATGTCAGTTCTTTTCCTTTTATCTCTTTCTTGGATTCTCCTCTTCATCAATATTTTCTCCTTCTCGGAATACTTTGTAAGTTTCCCAACATAATGTCTCATAATTTAGACATATTTTTAACTTTATTGTTAGATTTAAATTATTTTTACCTGGATCCCTGCACCCGTATCTGCATTTGGGTCCGTAACCCAGAATTTTAAAATGTAGATCATGAAAGATTCGGCTTCTAGAGCGCACCCATATAGGACAACAGCACGAGTTTGAGCAACTTAGGTACAAAATCCTTCACAAGATAATCCAATAATCTCCCTTGCGTCTGCATTTTGAATTGACACGTGGATGGTGATCAGCAAATAATGCTTTTACCAATTTAACTCCCGCAGTTTGGCTGCTTGCAGTCTTTTAGAGAACAAAGTGTTGGACGTCATGCTCTCAATAACTTCATGCTCCTCTGGCCTGAAGTATTTTATGTAAAATTCCTGCAAACCGCTATAATGGAGAGAAGGAAGACATTAATGGAGATGAAAGGAAGAGAAGGAGGAGCCAGCAATGGAAAGAATGGAGGAGTAACGATGATATAGGAACTGAAAAGAAGGATACATTAGGCCTTTGTTTGAGGGTATTGTTGAAATTTTAGCTTAAAGGCCAAAAAGCCGTAAGTTGGGATTGGCTAGCTTTAGCTTTTGGCTTTTTTAAGGACTTTTTAACTTATTTTACGTACTTTTCAGCATTGCCAAAACACTTAAAAAAGCTTAAAAGAGCTTAAAAGCTGGTTTGACCAGCTTAAAAGCCAATCCAAACACCCTCTTAATTTGGGCCAATGGAGTGGAGCAAATAAATAGGAGGCAGAATGTCACTAAAGGTGGTACTTTAACATCCCCCAATCTTTTTTTCTCATGGAGTGGAGCAAATAAATAGGAGGCAGAATGTCACTAAAGGTGGTACTTTAACATCCCCCAATCTTTTTTTCTCATGTAAAGGTGCATGCAACATACAATAAATAATTGTATTGGACTTATTGATTGCATGCAAGGGTTAAAATGAAGCAACCTCTTTATAGTCATGCACAACAGTAATGTACAATTCAAGACTTGGTATCCCAGTTACTTGGGTTGTGTGAGCTTTAGATTGGGCTTTCTTGTCAACCAAAAGAGTTGGTTCTATTCCTTGTTCTTTTGCAGTTGAGTGATAGGTTTTACAAGGTATACTTTTTTATTTTATACCTGCACAATAGTGGAGAAAATTCATTCCGGTCATTCTTGCTGGGATGGAGGGTCTCCTTTCATCGGCTGACAGGAAATAAAATGAAGCATGTTCATGGGCTGTTAGATAATTGGTTGATAAACTAGTTTCTTCTTTTGTCTTAGAATTTAAGCTTTTCTCCCTATCGCTGAAGGTCAGTTTATGATTGCAGATTAGTCTAGTGGGACAGCTTCATCTTCTTTCTTCAGCGGTGACTATGCTAGCCGTACCTTCCCCTTCTTTGACTGCTACTTTGGGACGTAAGTATATTTGTGGACTGCTATTTTTGTTTGTATTAATATAAAATTTATCAAGATTTTGGATGAGGTAGTGTTGCTGCTTTTGCCACTAAATAACTTACAATTATGAAGGTGGAGGAAACTCTCCAGCTGTGGCTGTTCCACTGGTTGCTGTGGGAACTCAAAGTGGTACGATAGATGTGATTGATGTCTCTGCCAACGCTGTCACCGTTAGCTTTGCAGTCCATAACAGTGTCGTCAGGGGATTAAGGTGGCTTGGCAATTCCCGGCTGGTTTCTTTCTCGTACTCACAGGTGTGAGGTGACAAACATGTACAGTGGAAAATTCACTATTTCCAAGGATAAAACTTTATGTTTGCATCTTCTACTCTTCCTGTTGAGTGCTTCCTTAGCATTTCTATCTCTGAGGAACATTCCATTGCATTTTTTTTTCCGTTTGCATATACTGTTATCACAAGTAGCATCTATATCTATATAATCCTGGTCTATGTAGAGGCATCATGGCACGTATCCTAGGACAGGATTCTTGTTTATATATTTTCTCAGATTTTCTCCTTTTCCCCTTTCTCCCATTTAATAGAGAAGTGACATGGCACCTCTCTTAGGTCAGCTTTCTTATAGATCTATTCTCCCAAATTGTTGCCTTTCTCTATCTTTCAATTACATTTCTTCTATTTAATTCCTTTTTTCTCCTATTTGAGGTCCTTACATAAAGTTTTAATTACAAAATAAATTTCCACATGAATGTGTACTGGTTTGAAAAGTTATAGGAGTAAGTTCAAATTTAAGGAATTTATAGAAAATTTTTCGACATAAGAAAATATTTAGTGTGGTGTTTGAGAGATAATGGGGGAAGAAAAGTATAAAATAACTTAAAAAGTAGGGAGGAGACAAAATTTTTTAGCAGAAGAAGGGTGAAAAATTGGTTGGGAAGATGAAGAAAATAAAGAAAGAAAGAGAAAAAGGAAAAAAAAAAACAAAAGCAAGAAAAATAAAATTAAAGAAAAAGATGGAGAAGATGGCAATCCCGTAAATGACAGGTTAAGTTATGTGTCTTGTGCTTCTCTTTTATTTTACTTTATTTTATTTTTATATAAGGTTATGTGTTAAAATAGGAGAAAAATATGGAAAGTAAACTTATAACTCATCTTGAAAAATCGAAGAACTAATTGAATGAGAAACTAACATATAACTAAATATCCATAGAATAAAGACTGATTTATGTATTTAAAAAAAGCAACATCTTTTTTTCTTTTGCAAAACAAAAGGAAACACCTATAGTAAATACAAATTAGTATGAACATGTTTGAATTTGACGACTAAAGATCTTAAAGTAACACTTTTTTAAAGAGATATTTGAATACATTAAAGTATATAATTGAGAAGGAAATGAATGGTAAAAATTATGTCTATACTTGTTTCAAAAGTGCTACGAGGAAACTATATAGATTAATTTTATATCCTGAAAATCAAATGCTGAGTGCTAATCTAAGAGCTCTTTTTTGATGATCGAGAAATCCACGAGGGATAGTGGCGCACGGTTCGAAACTCGGTAGATAAAGGACCACTCCTTTACTCCTCTTGCTTAAATACCAATCTTTTGTTTGCGGTAAAGTTCGAATTCGTGAGGTGCGCCTAACACGCATATCATGCATTGTGCTCTTACCACTAGACCAAAGCCCTGGGGCTGACCTAAGAGTCTTTTTTACCTTTAAATTGTTTGGATTTTGTTGTATTAAAATGTGAGGATCAAAATGTGAGGAATGGTCTTTTAAAGTTGTCAAATTGTTCTGCGCTCAGCCCGTTCCTATTTGCACTGGCGATGGATGCACTGACGCACTATATTCAAGGGGAGGTGCCGTGGCATATGTTATTTGCTGATGTTATAGTTCTGATTGATGAGACGAGAAGTGGTGTTGACAAGAGGTTGGAGGTTTGGAGAGAGATCCTTGAGTATAAAGGTTTCAAGTTGAGTAGAACTAAGTTAGAGTACTTGGAGGCAAGTTCAGCGATGTGACAGGGGAAGCAGATATGGATGTGAAGCTTGATTCACGAGTCATCCCCATGAGAGGAAGTTTCAAGTATCTTGGGTTAGTTATCCAGGGGAATGGGGAGATCGACGAGGATGTCATACATCTTATAGGGGGGCAGGGTGGATGAAATGGAGTTTAATGGCGTCTTGTGTGACAAGAAGGTGCCACCGGAACTCAAAGTTAAGTTCTATAGAGCGGTGGTTAGACTGGCTATGTTGTATGGGTTAGAGTGTTGGCCAGTCATTCCCATGTTCAAAAAATAAATGCAGTAGAAATGAGGATGTTGAGATGGATGTGCGGGTACACTAGGTTTGATAAGATCAGAAATAAGATATTCGGGCGAAGGTGCACAATACTCCCTTGGAAGACAAGATGCGGGAAGTGACGCTTAGATGGTTCGAGCACGTGCAGAGGAGAAGCCTAGATGCCCCGATTAGGAAGTGCAAGGGGTTGGCCTTGGCGGGTATGAGAAGAGGTAGAGGGCGGTCTAAGAAGTATTGGGGAGAGGTGACATGACGCGACTCCAGCTGACTGAGGACATGGCCCTTAATAGGAAGGTGTGGAGGTCGAACATTAGGATTGTAGGTACTTAGGTAGTTGAGCGTTTGTCCATTCTGTATTGGGTGTAGGGCTGGTATGTTAGTGCCTTGTTTTCATATGCTAGTGGTACGTGTTGTGTTCATATTATTTTTTTGCTCAGGTTCCTAGTACCTTGCCGTTGTTACTGATCACTGATATTGCTTTTTCCATTTATTTTTCTGATCCTTGTATCGATGGTACTATCTTTTCGGCCTCTGTTGCTGATACTGTTCTATTGTCTCTTTTCATCTTCTTGTGCCAAGGGTCTACTGGAAACAACCTCTTTACCCCGCAGAGTAGGGGTAAGGTCTGACACTACCCTCTCCAGACCCCACTTGTGAGATCATACTGGGTTGTTGTTATTATATTCAAGGCAGTTGTTATACACACAAGTATTTACTATACGTATTTGGTTGAGAGTAAGGTTGATATTAACATCCACCTACCCAAATTGCTAAAATTCTGTAGTGTAATATTTTATGGGCTAATTTTGTTTTATTCTTATTTGTAGTTCAATTGTTGTGAAAACCTTTTCTTTTTTAATGCAAGAGCTGTTTCAACACTTTTTCCTTTGGCTTTTTGTTGTTGATGTTGTGCTGTTGTGGCTACTTCTTTTTATTTTCACTTACAATTGTGTTTATCGACTTTTTGGTTTAAAATTTGAAACTTTATGTTTTGCAAATTACCTTTGCGTTGAATTTATAAACTTGTATGTTTAGATTATCTTTAAAAATTAAAGATATTTTTTAATTTTTGGAAAACCCTTTTTCTTTTTTGGTTATGTTAAGATTTCAGTATCTTTTGCAACCCCGCGAAGCACAGGGAAATTCATTAGTTTATATATTTTTAAAAAAGGTCCTCACATGGATTCTTCATTTTGGACTTCAGGGTACAGAAAAAGCAGGTGGCTACATCAATAGGCTCGTTGTGACGTGTCTTCGAAGTGGACTCAATCGACCATTTCGGGTTCTACAGAAGCCAGAGCGAGCACCTATTAGAGCTTTAAGGGCCTCATCTTCTGGCAGGTGCATTTGTCATCCTGTAAATGTTGTGTGCATGAAAAGATGGATTGCTTTTGTTTCCCGGATGCAGTATTATTAGCTAGATGTTTTCTCTTTATGACCAGGAGTGGTTAGGCTTTGCTGAAAGATAATACCGTTTCATTTATAAGAGGCATGCACATGCTAGGGAATGGGAAATCTTGAAATTTTAGATGGCCAAGCTCCAGAATGTTTTCATGATTTTTGAGATTAGATTTTTATGGTTGCTATTATGAACATTTTATTTGACATTAGAAAAGACAATTGAACATTCTATTGACATCAGAAAAGACAATGTGGCACCCATTTTACGTGTCATGGGATCTCAATATATCATGGATGCACCTGCCACCTCATTAATGTAAGGACTTTAGTGTTATTAACTTATGAAGCATGGAATTTTTTTTCTTAATTATAAAATAAAAAACAATTTCTGGAAAAGAAATGTACAGAGACTAATAAGTGAGTCTCTTCCTCCTTCCCACAAAGTTTTTTTTCTCCACTGCTGATGCACTTCAAATTGTTTTAATACAAAATTCACTCTTTTCTTTGTCTTTATTTGTTTCTTTTCCTCAAATAACAGCTTTCTGCCCATATATCACTTCCGTTGCATTATTTTCTGATTGGTAACTCCTTTTCATTGTATGTAAAGAAAAAAATTGGAGTCAGGAGTTGGGGAGGTTGTTTTCCAGGATTGCCCCATGACTGACCCTCTTCTTCCATTCCTAAACCCATCTGGAGCATTGAAGACATTAGTAATCTTTTAAGCGCAGCATAACTGCTTGGGAAAGGGAATTTTGAGGAAACTCTTGTCTGATGCTAGTTAGATTATATAGCGAATGGGTACTGAATTCCTCTTTGCTCTCAACATACCTGATATGAGTGGTTGCTTCTAGTTAATGATTTACTTTGTTCCAAAATACTTTGAGTGACTCACCATGTGTGTTCTCTTTGTTCCACATCTTGCTGTATGTCCTTTTTATCATATCTCTCATTAAGCTGATAAAAGTCTTTGATGTTCCCTAATCTTAGCCTAAATAGTTTTCTATTATGTAGGTACCTTTTGATTTTGTTTCGTGATGCACCAGTAGAAGTTTGGGCTATGACTAAGACACCAATCATGGTAAATATGTTCTTTCCCTTGTTCTCTCCATGATTGATGTCGAGTAAAATATGTTTCCAGGTTGATGCAATTACTTTTTGGATCTTGAGATAGCATTTTTTGAATTGATGAAAGTATTATGGATCCCTTTAGAAAAATGAATGTATTGTGGTTTGTAAGTTGACCTAGTTAATGAGATTGAGGTGTAGCTTTTGATTTGACTGTGGATTCTAAGTGCTCTAAAGGGGCTCACAGTAAAATGTAGTTACTTCCCCACCTTTTCTTTTGATGACGGTGGTGTTTGGATTAGCATGAGCGCACCTCAACTATTCCTCCAGGTACTTTCTACTTCCCACCAACACAGGTATCGGGTAACTCTACCACCAAGGCTTAGGAAGATGAGAAGAGATGACCTAGTGTTGTTTTTTGTCTCTGTCTTTGTTGGGATTTGGAACCTTGATCTCCAAGGTTTGCTCTATCTTCATTACCGCTAGGCCATAACTTTGCATCCTAGTTACTTCCCCACCCTTAACGGGAAAAAGATAAATGAGTTTGTTTTCCATCCTTTTCTCTGTGAGAAAATCTTGCATGGCTAAACTTTACTTGAAACTAAAAGAACGTTTTTCTAGATTAAGAAATGATTTGCTTATCTGAGACTCCAGTAAGAAAGGACCTTTCAGGATTGCTTGGTTGATTTTAGGATGTAGGACTTTGTGGGTGATTGTATCTTCTCCAGACCAATTCTACCTGAATGATCAACCATCTAGTTGTTGTTTACGCAAAGATAAACAACAATGACGCCTCAATCAGAAGCAAGTTGTGGTTGGCAATACGAATTCACACTGATCATGTCACCCTATTTAGACCAGTAGCAATCCGATATCTGAAGATTTGGGTTCTCTAGCGCTAGAAGCTATCTACATTTTCTACAATTGTACAAATCTCTAGCCAGCTAAAAGTAAATGTCTCCCATTGTGCTCTATTATTATTATGCACTAAGTTGCATGGATTCCAAGAGTTTGTAGGTCCGAGATAACTTCCTTCCATGAAAGTAGAATTTATCAGGTTACATCGATTAACTGCCGAGAACCCCTAGGGAGAGGACGAACAGCAGTGTACATGCACTGGAACTAACTGTAACAGCCAAAATCAGTTGTTACCGCATTCCGATAAATTAGTGACAAAGAAAAGCTTTAGGAAGCTATTATCCAGATAAGCTATGAAAAGATCAGATTCTGCCACTTCTGCTCCAGTCATTCTTCTCACTTAGGCAGTTAGGCTTTTGAAAAGATGCTCCCTTGGAAAACCGAGCGCTTATATTAGATTTTGAAACATGGATTTGAACACTTGGCTGTTCAGGATTTGAGCTTACAGAAAGAAGTGATGATTCAAATCGTAGACCCCAACTTTGTTTGTGACGGAGGCGTCGTTGTTGTCGTTTTTACCATGCGATTCTGTTTCAGTTCCTTTTCAATCATGTGCTTGAACGGTCTAAGTTACTTGTAAAAACTTATTCTACAAGTTGATTTGGCTCTGGACTGGATTGTCAACTAACTTATGGAGATGATAGCTTCGATCATATGCTCGTAGCTAAGCTAGTGTCACCACTACTCCTGAAAAGGCTGAGTATTATTCCCACTTGTCTGATGTTTCCTTGTTTATTGTTAGAGAGTTATTTCACAGGTATAATTGAAGCATAATTAGAAATATTACATCTTTTATCTGCCTGGTCGGTCTTACTTTGCCATGCATTTTTTATTCTTTACTTTCCAGCGTTTATTGCATTATATTTTTCAATGCAGCTTAGATCACTTGCTCTCCCGTTCACTGTGCTAGAATGGACTCTTCCAACAGTACCACGGCCATTGCCTAAAGATCGTCCTGCTGTACCATCAACAGAGACATCCTCCCCGACAAAAGCAGCAGCAGCAGCAGATGCTAGTGAGCTCAGTTTACTTGATTTTTCACGCATTACTTAAATTTATATTTCTTTATGTGACTTAAAAAATGATGTCTTTTACGATCTGTTGTTTCCTGTGAATGCTAATACTCAAGGAGTAAATTTTGACTGCAGAAGGAGCTGGGACAGATGGATCTCAAGATGAATTTTCAGAAAGTTTCTCTTTTGCACTAGTCAATGGTGCACTTGGTGTTTTCGAGGTTCATGGTCGAAGGATCCGTGACTTCAGGTATTTTCTTCTAATGTTTATAAAACAACAATGGTCAATTAGTTAATATTTGGTGGGCTAACTGTCTTAGTCGATTTTCATCCTACGTTCTTGTAGAATTAGTTACAAATATTTCCGTTCTGATTTCATTTTACTGAGGACTATTACATCCAATCAAATTTTGTGGATTGGTGGGGAGTGTATTAAAAGCATGGTCTAAAGAAATGGAAGAACAATTGGCTTTTGATAGTTATAGCCATAGCAGACAATGAATATTTAGATATTACTTTGATTCAAAATTATGAATCAGTATTAATTTGGCCAAAGAGTCGACCTTTAGATTAGCTTCCTTTGGCCCTTCTATGTTTATCTGTCTGTATATTTATTTTTCTTTCAAGTCGGGCGGAAGCTCATTAAATCTTTTTTTGTTTCTACTTTTAAACCTACTGCAAAGGTTTTTGCCGATCAACGTATAGTCGTATACAGAGACTTTGTAATCTGCTTAAGCTTCCAGTGACGCAGTTGCTGAATGGACAGTTCTGAACGTGGCCTATATGCTGTGACAGGCTGATTATATAACAGGAATTTAATGTATATCCCTGTGGCCTATTAGCAACCAATGCAATTGATTACATAATTATGGTGTACCTATGGTCTTCCTTGAATTCTGAGCTCCGGGTTGAATCTTTATTTATGACTTGGTAACAAAGAATAGTACCTCATTATGTTTGTTCAATTGTAATGCAAATCTCTGATCTTCTTTTATGAGGTATCTGTTGCAGTGAGTGCAAGATATTTGATTCTCAGTGGTCTCTATTTTATGCTTGACAATTTATAATAAAAAAAGGAAAATGCCGGAGTTGTAGGAAAAGTAAGTCCTCAGGTGAACGGGGGTTAGAAGATGGCAGATTACATTGGAGGACCGCTTTCAAATCACATTGTAAATCTCTCCAAGAAGTTGCTTGGTTCCCACTGTAGAAGGATTCTCCTCATTGTTAGTTAGGATAATTTCTTTTAATTATTGTTTGACTAGGAAAAACAAATGGGTGAAGTGAGGCAACAAAAGAAAGTTGTCAAAATAGGAGTAATACTCAATAGCACAGCCAACGCCGAAACTGATTATTCAGGTCCATTTTGATGTATGATGTCAATTAAATTTAGTATTCCCCATGAATGGTCTTGGTTAAATTAAGTATGAGGAACTGAAGAAAATTAAAATACTTCTAGTAAAAAAGCACTATGTTAATTTTCTTCTGCTTCTGGTATGGTTCGATTTGCATATCGCGGCAACCCGGTGCACAAAGCATCGATTTGCATATCGTGATTGTCATAAATTTACTGCCAGATCTCTACACTAACCTGGCTGGTAGATTAGTTCTATTTTCATTTTCTATTTTTGGCATAAATAGTTTATTTTTGACTTACTCATTTAATATTCTTTAAACAGAAGGCTCTTTTTCTTCTGGCATCACCCCTTAGGCTCCCTCATCTGGTAAAATTGACCCTAGTTGACCTCCTAGTAAATTCAGAGGAAAGTGCTTGAAATACATTACTATCATTTATTATATTTGGTAGAAACTTCTTCTCAAGTAGTAGAAATGCACCCCAAAAGAAAAGAAATGACTAAATGTTTGAAAGATATGGCATGAAGCTTGAAATAGTATAAATATTATTGATTTTTTGTAGGTTCAATGATAAGTAAAGATGTCAAGCTCCTGGGACAATCTAAAAGAGAAGTGTAGGTCACTTTTTTT
>MCJB01015042.1:67192-105161 GCA_002018475.1 Nicotiana obtusifolia
GGGGGGGGGGGGGGGTTTCTTAAACACGAAACAATTGCAAATTTTCCAGGAAATCTCACCAGTCCTTGAAACTAGTGAAGCAATATAACCAATATCATTCGTTGCTCTCTTTAGGAACAACAGAACATTTAAAGGAATCAAGAATGAAGATTTTCATCTATGGCAATTAACTTTTGGTCTTTTCAAGGAATTTATTAGGTGACTGTCATTTGACCTTGGCCTGTTGAATAAACAACAGTTTGGTTTGATGGTTTTGTTTCTGATTACCAGATTAGTATCGATTGGGAACCTAGAAGCTGCAGTTAGTTTACTGCTTTCTACACCTCCAGAGAGCACTTATTTCTATGCAAATGCATTGCGTGCCGTTGCCCTTTCTTCAGCTGTATCAACTTCTTTACTTGAGCTAGCTGTGAAGGTGCTTCTTCCTTTCAATATTTCATTTTACATTTTTCAGATAAATTCCTTCTTTTTCTTTAACATTGCCATCCTTGTTAAATTACCTTACTTGTGATGATGCTTGTGTAGGTTGTTGCTGCCAATATGGTGAGAACAGACCGGTCCTTGTCTGGAACACATCTCCTTTGTGCTGTTGGCAGGTATCAAGAAGCTTGTTCTCAGGTAGTGATCGCTATATATACTCTTTTGTTAGTGATATTGATGTTGCCTTGAACATTAATTGACTGATACTGAAGTTATATGCCTTCAGTTTGCTGAACTACAATGAACACATGATTAGATCTTATATCATCTTGTCCTATTTATTTGTCTTTCCTACTTGGTGGAACTATTCACTGTTTTTGTAAGGTTCTACGTTGCTTCAGGCTGATTTCTGCAGGTTGAAAATTGCGACTAGCTTGGTAAATGATATATATACATGTATGCCACACACACACACACACATATGGTATCTTTTCCATCTCATAGACTGGAGCAATGTTTCTGGCCTCGTTCTTATCCGACAATGAAAAATTTCCCAAATCCCGTGATGGAATTGCGAGCAAAAAATTTGCTGCTAAGAAGGATGCTGTTAGTGATGGTGATAAGGAGGATAAAGATGAGTTATGTAAGAACCAATGCTAGTTACAAGTTCAATGACATTCAATCGAACATTATCTGAACCAACGACCTTGAATGAGATTCTGCACATAGGAGATTTCATCGATGTGGAATTTTAGTTCTTTTTTATTTGGCGAGCGTCGTTGAATTAATTTGCTCCTGCGTGAGGATATTTGGCGAGGGGACATTGTTAAGGTCTTTGCAGTCTTCCAATTATGGGAAGATGCTGGTTATGAAGTTTTGGGTGGAACATGACAGGGATGATTGGATAGAATAATTAACAGAAAACTCATTGAAAGACTCCAAACATGACAGGGATGATGGATAGAATAATTAACAGAAAACTCATTGAAAGACTCCACAAGACAATTTCTTATTGAGTTACTACTGCGGATTGGAAGGGAAGCAGGATCATTTTTTGATAAGAATGAAACTGCAGTTCTCGATTTTATTTCTCCTATCTGACCGGGCATTATGATGAAATTGGAGGCATTTAGATGATTAGAACATGCCTGGAAATTACTGGTTATAATCTCTTCGTGAAGATTCAATGTCTTCGAGAGATCCTAGTTATTGTCAGATCATATCTAGAGATAACGTCCCTTTACGAATTTATAGGTGCTGGGAAGAAGCAAGTTAGAATTCAACAATCAAAATCTAGAATTGCCCTTGGGAAACATTAAAGTGCATTAGACTCAATCCATTTAGGGACAAAAGTTACCCATTTGATTTATTTAAAGGTCAAATGCACTTACGCTAATAATACAAAGAACAAAATTAGAATAAAGCAATAACTCATGGACCAAAACTGTTTTATCCTTGTGGAAACGTTTTCTTCAGGAAAAGTATTTTTCACCAAAATGGGGAAATGACTTCCCTTGCTTTTGGGAAAACGTCATTCTTTTCTGCAAGTATCCCGACTCTTACTCATTATCACTTGCTTCAACCAACTCGTGAACCATATTGCTAAAATTGTCATTTGAAAAACATTATAATCAATCCTTAATTCTCAAAGATATCACCAAAAGAATAGCATCAAAACTATCTAACACTTTTAAATTTAACATGTGCCATTTGCACTTATACCCTACTAAACACCAGAAAATGTTTTTCCAAGGTAAAATATTTTCCACATAAACATTATCCCTCAAAAATACTTTTGTTTGTACTAAATGCACCCATTGCTGGGTTGTGTTTTCATCTTTGTAGTCTTCCAAGAGGGACACCCTCTGTAGTTGCTACGATTTTGAGTTCCTCTTACTAATTTATTGTCTGAGAATTATGCCTTACATTAGCGTGCAGAGTTTGCAACTCCAAGTGATAGGCCACATTCATATTTCTCTATGTTTTGGCTAATTTCACGTTCTATCTGTTTGGCAGTTACAAGATGCTGGATGCTGGACTGATGCTGCAACATTAGCAGCAACACATCTAAAAGGAACTGATTATGCAAGGTTAATTCCCATCTCTGATCAAAGAAAACGTGGATATGATTAGTAGCATACTTGTCAAATATGGAGAACTTAAAATTTCTGTCCTTGCAGGGTTTTGCTAAGGTGGGCTCAGCATGTTCTTCATTCTGAACACAACATTTGGAGGTATCATCATCTCTTCACCTGATATTTTCCAGAAAATCGATGGTTTTCTGATCTAGAAATTACTCAATGCAGGGCACTTATCTTGTTTGTTGCTGCTGGTGCATTTCCAGAGGCATTGGCTGCTCTTCGTGGGGCACAACAACCAGATACAGCAGCCATGTTTATACTTGCTTGCCGGGAAATCCATAGCGAATATCTATCTAGCTTGGATGATGAATTAAGATCTTCAGACAAGTTGGTTAACTTGCCGGGACTGAACCCAGAAAGTGAAGATGTCACTGCAGTCGGTGAATACTATGGACAATACCAGAGAAAACTAGTCCATCTTTGCATGGACTCCCAACCATTCTCTGACTGAGAAAAACTTGGCTGGCATATCTTTTGCAGTGCGTCTTAAGATCTCAGGCTCAATAATCTGAGTCACCAACACAAGCTTCCCTTCCCCCTAACCATACATTTGTGCCTAAACCTCTGAGACATTTAAGCGCCAAGAGCCTTGCCGGAACTACAGTTTGGTATCAGTTTGAAAATATTTGGCCTGTCACACTTATCCAATAGAGAAAGTAATCTGCAGTTCTTTGTGGGTCAACCCTGACCGAATTGGTGACGACGCTTTTAACCTGGTGGGAGATGTTTTTTTGACATGTACACTACCACTCGTAAATTCATACCACTGAGATGAACGATTGTTCTGTTTAGAAGTTTGTTCCTTAATACACGTCCTTTGAAAGCTAGCCAGATTACAAGATCAATTCTTTTGTATTAAATGGAACTGCTGTATATTGATTGATTGACTAGAATTATATAATAGGCATTGAATCATTGAGTTCATTGTTATTTCATAACCAATAAAGCCATCATAGTGGTAGTTCATATTTATGCACGATGAACTAGCAAACCGTCAGAAGCATGCTTGAGCTTTTTAACTGTTGCATGTAATTGCATCAACGTGAATGATTTGGAGTCCAAGATATTTGTCTTGGACTTGGAGTATCAAGTTGTTTGACTGATAACTTCAGGATTCAAATTCATCCTTTTCATTGAGACCTTCTAAGTTCTAATACTATTTTGAGAATAGTTTAACAAAGGACTGTAAGTGTAATCAAATCGACTTGAAATGTCCAATTTGCATATGGTTCCAGGTGCCGTGCGTCTCCTGAACCAAAAACGTGTGTTTTACCCAAATTTTTGAGTGGGTGAGGTACTTTATATTCCTGCTGATACGGCAAAAACATGTGTTTTACCCCGTATTCTTTTTGTTGTTGTTTGTCGTTGTGTTGTTTTCTTACATAACGAAACCACTATAATTTTTACCTACACCGGATGTGCAACTAAAAGTGTATAAAAATCTGAACAGAGAAATTCAATTTGGAGTGCGAATGATTGTTCTATTTCACATTTTCAAGAAGAGAGGCTTTTGATATTTGATTGTAAAGGTTAAAGGTCTGAATAATTTGTTTTCGATAAAGAAGAAGACGGATAGGAGGGGAAGGAGAAGAAATAGGAGGAGAGATCTAGTGTTTTTTTTTTTTTTTTTGGTGATAAGAAAGATAAGGAAAAAGCGGGGATGTTTGTTTGATTGCTTCATCTGATACCTTTTACTGGCACATGGAGTAACGACCCAACCAATTATTTTGATAAATTTATGACTTAGAGTAAAATTGGTTCAGGTTCCGATCGAGAGGTTCGAAAATAATTTGGAACACTTAGTTTCTAACAAGAGACCTTAAGTGAAGAAAGTTGATCAAAGTCAATATTTTTTAGTAAACGAACTCAGAATCATTTGAAAATTCCTATAGGTTGGTATGATGATTTTGGACTTGCACGTATGTTCAGATTAGGATTGGAGGGGCTGAGGCGATTCGACACTATTACATGAAAATTGAAAGTTCAAGGTTCATAAATTTAACTTGAGAATTGACTTTGCATTGCAACCATTCATATTTTGAGCCTTTGGACAAAGTCCATATAGGGTATTTAGACTTGTTGGGATGATTTGGAGGAGATCTGAGGGGTTTGGATGAGTATCGGCGCGTTTGGAGCACATTTAATTTTTTTTGAATCTAGCCAGTTTTTGGACAAAGTCACTGAAAAATAACCACTACTTTGCTGCAACACGGAAAAGTTCCTGCATGATATACTAGAAATTGGTGCACCTGTGTATGAAGCATATTATACTGGAACTGCAACCCACGGAAAGTTCCAGCATAATATACTGAAGATTGGAGCACCTATGTATATTATGCTGGAAGTCCAGTTTATTATGCTGGAACTCCAGTATGTTATGCTAGAACTCCAGTATATTATGCTGGAAGTTCATACACAGGTGCTCCAGTTTCCAGTATATTATGCTGGAACATTCCGCGTGTTGGAGTTCCAGCATAATATGCTGGAAGTTCATACACAAGTGCACCAATCTCCAGTATATTATGTTGGAACTTTCCGTGTTGCAGCAGAATAGTGGCTATTTTTCAATGACTTTGCAAATGCTAGCTATTTTTCCGCGGCCTACATAGGGCTGGGGTAGGCTGACCATTACAAGGCCCATCAAAATGGTGGGCTAGCCAGCCTAGCCCATCAATTGCTAAAGCCCACGTGGGCTGGGCTAACCTGGCCCGGCCCATATTGACAACTCTATTTTTCGGATTTTGAACAATGTTTTCATTCAGATTTATCTTTACATGAAAAGTTGCTAAATTTTAATTACTTTTGAAACTGTGGCTATTTTTCAATTACACTTGTAAATCTGGCTATTTTTGAATTTTACTCGCTCTTTTTGTATTTAGCTTGACTTCACAAGAGTATTCTTCGATCTATAAAGACTTTGGGATGATCCAAAAATAAATGTTGTAGCCGTTGAATCTAGTTTTCAAAAAATGTAAATTGTGATCATTCCGACATCTGTACAAAAAAATTATGACTGTTTTAAGTGAAGATGGGCAATGCTGTTATTTAGGAAAATCTGCACTAAAAATTTCTCTAGTTATGTATATACATCCATTTCATACTTGGACTTTTTCCTTAGGTGATTTTTGAAGCCTTTTTCACCTAACACAATGGAATAAGTAATTTTCACTCAAATCCATGATTATAACGTGAGTCATTCATCAATTTTGCCTTAGAATCAAAGATTCAAAAGAGGAAAACATAATTTTGACAGTTAAATAAGTGTATTTTAGGGGATTCTGAATAATGATTTGGACTCGAATTTGAAAACTAATTACACATTTGGATTACGAAGGTTATGGATCATTAGGACTTGATCTTAGATTTGAATTTTAACCACGTGAGCCTAGGGGTGGGCATTCGGTACTTCGGTTTGGTATTTAAAAGCTTCGGTTCGGTATTTCGATATTCGATTTATTAATTATGTATACCAAATACTGTACCTAGTACGGTACGTTTTGATATTTCTTATTTTGGTCCGGTACGGTTTCAGTTTGATACATTAACGAAATTGTGTATTTTAAAGGAAATTATTTACAAACATGAATAGATGATATCAATGGAGAGTGGACAGTGGAAACAATGTGCTAAGCTAGCAGGTTGTATGAAGCATTTCACAGATGAGTATTGAGTGTGAAATATGTGGAACCAAGCAATTGAAGAAGAATATTAACGAGCAGCAGCGACCAACGACATCAACTAACGAGCAGCAGAATGCAACAACATCTAACGAGCATCAACAGAATTAGACTAAGGCCTAACGAGGGTAAGCAGAAGCTAAGCTACTGCCGTATAATTCTAAGTCACTAAGCCTAAGGGACTAACTAAGGCCTAAGAGATTAGGAATTAGTGGGCTTAGGATGTTGGGCTTAGGTTTATTGGGCTGAGAAATAGAAATAGAGATGGGCTTGAACTTAAAATATTTTGGTATTTCGGTATACCGAAATATCAAAAATTCAATACTGATTACCGTACCGAATACCGAAAAATATCGAAATGCCAAAAATACCGATACCGAAATACCAAATTAATTCGGTTCGGTTCGGTTCGAAATTCGATTTTTCAGATTTTATACCCACCCCTATGTGAGCCCGACTTGACTTTTTATTGACTTTTGAGATTTTATTAAAGATCAAAGTTTTATTAATTGAAATTTATTTTTATAGTTTTATTTGACTTTCTTGAGCATTCTTTGTGTTAGATCGAGCTTGTTTGATAGATTTGCAACTAGAAAAGATAAGATTTTGAAAAATAGAGCTAGCCCGAGATAAGGTAAGTATCTTGTTTAACCTCGATTTGATGGAATTTTTCCTAAAATGAACTTATATGCTAAATACTATGTATTTGGGATGACGTATATGCGAGGTAACGAGCGTATATGCTGATACTAAGTTTGTGCCATGCTTGGGTATATTTTAGGCTTCTCTATGCCTTGTCTTGATATATTTTCTACTTGTGGCATTCTTACTTGTTTGTATGAATAATTGGCATTATTAATCATGCTAGAGATCATGTCTAGGCTTTAGGTATTTTATATGGATATGATGGGCTAAATGTATGTCGGATTACATGTTATTATTGTATTCATACATTATGTATATACATACATGCATATCGAGTATTTCTTGTACATATGCATACACAATATGTGTGTGTGTACACACACACACACACACCCCATGCATAATTATGAAACACTCCATAAATTTGGACTAGGTGTGGACGTATTAAATGAGTATTAAGATGACATATTAGACATATAAAGTCCTAGTGGGATGAGTATGGGTGAAAATAGTTATTTTGGAATCAAGATGGAGAGTGAGGTGCATAATATTCGATAAAATGGACTAAGTTTATGGAAGGTCTGTCTTCTAGAAGGATTTCATAAACATCTGTTGGGAATTTGGGAAAAGGCAAAACATGAAAAGTTGTATCCCTTTGAAATATATTTCCAACGATATATTGCGGAGCCCAAACAGATTTCTGAACAAAAAGTTATGTGCATTTTACTGGACAATGTGCAGTATGCGCGCCCAGGTGCTCGCCCAGATGGTCTTGTGCGCGGCTGTGCACTTGTGGCAGTGCTACTGCGCTGCTGCACGTCCAGGTGCGTGGGAGCGCACCCGGGAGGTCATTTTAAAAGCCTACTTCGTCCCTTACACCCCAAAACACAAAAACTTGCTTTAGAAAGGGAAGCTCTCAAGAACCTAACTCCTCAAAGTAAGTTTTAATAGTGATCCTAAGTTTATTTCAATTCTCCAATACCTTATTAACATGGGTAAACCCTTCAAATCATTAGCTATTCGATTGGGACATCAGTTTTGAGAGACAAAACCCTAGAACTCGAATTCAAGAGGATTGAACGTCAAAAAAGTAATATCTTCACCCTCTACTTGATTATAGTATTGGATTAATGATTATAGACTCTAGTTCATGAGATATGAGTGGATGAGTTTGATAGAAAAACATGAACGATTATGGATTTGGATTGTTGATTGTTGATTATTGGTTAAGGGTATTTTTTATCTTATGGATGATGAAGAATGATATTGATTATAAGAAATTTGAGATTTTAGAATTTATCTTGGAGCAAGAGAATGGGTTGTTGGGTGTTGAAACATCATTAATGAGGGTTATGAGGCTTTACGTCCATAAAGTGTTTAATGAGATGTCTAAGTGACCAAGACATGAGTATTATTGCTAATATAGAATCTCTTTGACTTGTACTGATATAGATTAAAGTTGAAAGGGTTGGCGAATGTTGTATTATGCTTAAGAGTAGGAAGTTAAGGTATGTGAGGCCAACTCTCTATGTTTGGGAATGTTAATGATTCTCCTACACTAAGAATTTTTTACAACGTTACTAGTTGCCTCAGAAATATAGTTAAGCCCTAGTTCCTTGAATAGTTGCAAAACTTCTATTATCTAGCTTCATAACTCGATCATGAATTTCATTCTGAGCGTTGTGAGCTCAGTCTGTAATCAATATAGACTTGGGTTTGATGCCCATGAGTCTTAGTCTAGATTACTCAGCATGTCATAAACAATTGAAGTTTTAGTTTTCATAATCAGTTCAAGAATACATGTCTCAATCTAGTCATATTCATTATTCCAGTATCATGTAACTCAATATAATTAAGTATTTCAGCATCACATATTGCAGTATGATTCTCAGTTCCTGAATTGAAATCCCTGAATGTTGAACACCTGTATTTGGGCATGAGGCCGTAGTTTATGCTTTATGCATGTTTGGGCCTGAGGCCGTAGTTTATGCTTTATGCATTTTTGGGCCTGAGGCCGTACTTATGTATACATATACTTGGGCCTGAGGTCGTAGCTTGTCCACATATATATTGGGCCCGAGGCGATAGTTTATTTAGATAAACAAGTGGTTCATCATTCAGAAGAGGGAGTACTCATACCTTACTTCCTTTGTTCAGTTCAGTTATCAGTTATCATTTTAATTATTAGTTATCAGTTATCATTTCAGTTATCAATTATTAGTTATCAGTTATCAGTTCTCAATTATAAGTTTAGTTTCAGTGTCAGAATCTATAATTCTTTCTTTCAGTTGCTTTACATACCAGTGCAATTCGAATGTGCTAACGTCCCTTTTGCCCCGGGCCTCCATCTCACGATGCAGGTAATGGTTCATAGGTTAACAATTCAGAGCGCTAGGATTCTCGTACCAGATATTTGGTGAGCCCCAGTTCTTTTAGGTAATTATCATTATTTTATAGTCTTTCAGTATTTACGGACAGTCAGTATATTCAGTACTTCATTAGAGGCTTCATAGACTATAGTAACAGTTAGACTGAGTCGCATGCCTTTCATGTTAAGCAATGTTGGCTACATGCATGTTTCAGACTTGTATTAGTGTTTCCGCACTTGATTTATATCATTCAGATTTTCAGTATATCAGCATATGTTAGTTTATCTTTCGCATTCAATATGTTATGATATCACATGTTGATCCAGCCAGCCAATTAGTTCGCTCGGTCGTATGTAGTCAGGCACCGGGTGCCGTGTTACATCCAGGCCCAGGTTCGGGGCATGACAAATTATCCCTCTCATATATATGCATTGTATTATGCATATTGGTCTCTCATATACATACATGGTGAGGGTGAGAGTGATATTGATACGATGGTTATTTTCGTGCAGATTGATATGGGTATGATGGGCTAAATATATGTCGGATTACATGTTATAGTTGTAGCTATACATTATGTATATACATACATGCATATCGAGTATTTCTTGTACGTATGCATACGCCATACACACACACACACATACACACACACACACACCCCATGCATAATTACCCCTCTCGTACATATGCATTGCACACACACACATATATACTAGTTTCTGGACATGCGCGTTGCGCGTATACCCTTTATCAATGAGTTAAAAAAAATTACTTCGAAAATTATGTGCGCAAGTTATATCATAAAAATTAACAAAGAAGTGTACGGAGTTCTTGAAAATAATGAATACTGGTCATATTAAGCTAATTCAATAAAGGAAGTAATTGTTCCACATAAGTTCTCGGAAGCCTTAAAGTAATTTCGATACATGGATTTGTTTAAAAATCCAGACAAAATAGCACAATGTGTTGACTTGTATTTACTTTTCTCGATCGAATTTACACTTCTTTAAGGATATAACTTGAAGAGGCAAGCTTGAGTGTTGCAAGCTTGCAAGTTTTAAGAAGATGAAAAGATATTTTTAACACGAGGAACGTCACAATTATGAAAACGTGGAATAATTTCTTTAATTAGCTTTATGTAGTAAAAATGTCAATGCCAACAAAGTAATATCACGCATGATTTATGCCGAGGTCATACGGTCCGATCCAAAATACTGTGTGCACTTCCAATGGTTGAACGGCACGAATCATAGATGCATCTATTATACTGCCAAGGCAAACGACCCGCTCCCATGAGAGTAGAGAAGTTTACCTCGCTCGCGGAAGTACTTGCGACGCGAATGGACATAGATTTCTCAGAGTTATTATGTATTCCTCAATTCTTCCCAAAAATAAGAAATCTAAATTGGAAATTTGCAACTTTAAATTCCCTAGTCTCAATTCTATTTAAGACAATTAATATGCATGACAAACATAACAGTACAATTAAAGCATGATGTGGATCTAAGACTACCCGGACATTTCATGGAATATAGCTACGCACGGACTCTTGTCACATAGTGCTTACGTAGCTCCCAACACAAGTAGTACACAACAAGATACACCTAAGGGGATGAGTTCCCTCTTACAAGGTTAGGAAAGAGACTTACCTCGTTCTCAAGCTCACTTCCGGTCCACAAATCCTCTCTAAATCCTCAACTTGATGCCAAACAACCCGAAACTAGCCAAGTATTATATAAATTAATCAATATATACTCACAAGTTCATAATTTAACTACTAGAGTAATTATCCAACCCAAATTGGAAGATTCCTATAATTCACCTAGGGGCTCACGTGCTCGGATTCCGAAAATATTCGAAGATAAATGCTACCCATAACCTCACGAACTCAAATATATAATTTTCACCCAATTCCATAATCATTTTCGTGGTTAAATTCTATTTTTATCAAAATCTAGGTTTTTCAAGTAAACCCAGTAATTTTCACAATTTTACATATTAAAATCTACCCACAATCTACGTATTAAACTTACATAGGGTAGGAATTACTTACCTTCAATAGCTAGGTGGAAACCCCTCTCCAAGAAGCTCCAAATTAGGACCACAGAAGTGAGAAATGAGAAAAATGGGTTTAAGTCCCGTTTTAAAAATGTTACTGCCTAGGGGTCCTTATATGCGATCGCGATAGAGTATCCGCGATTGCGAAGGCCAAAATGGCCCTGCCCAGAAAAATGTCTTTCGCAAACATGAGAAAGGCCACGAGAACGTGAAGGCTTAGCAGGCCTGCCCACCCTGAACGCTTTGGCCTCTTCGTAAATGCGAAGGCCATCGACTGACCCCTCCCCAGCTGGCCTCTCACTTCGCGAACACGAAGGCCTGAGCGCGATCGCAAAGGCTAGTGGCTCAGAGCACCGCGAACGTGATCTCCATCTCGCGAACGCGTAGGGAAAAACTCCACCCAGCCCCATTACTTCACCGCGAATGCGATTACTTCTCCGGGTTCATGAAGAACGAAACTTGAATAGAAATTTATGGTGTTTCCAACTTAACTCTAGGTGATCCGAAGCACACCCGAGCCATTTAGGGACCCCGTCCAAATGCACCAACAAGTCCATAAACATGATACAAACCTGCTCAAACTCTCAAAATGCGTAAAACTATCAAAAATAAAAAATCACACCCCAAAACCAAATTGAAACAAATTATGAACTTCAAGTTTTCAACTTGCTCCGAACGCGCTGAATCATGCTTAGATTACTCAGAATGACACCAAATTTTGCGTGCAAGTCTTAAATCACCATACAAAAATATTCCCGGACCTCGATAACACCAAAACCTACTCTTAACTAAACTTAAAGAACTTGAAAGGCTTCAATGCTTCAACTTTCGATATTAAGCGCTGAAACGCTTCGGGGTTATCCGAAACCCCATCCGAACATATACTTAAGTCCAAAATCATCATACGAACCTATTAGAACCGTCAAATCCCGGTTCTGAGGCCGTTTACTAAAAATATTGACCCAAGTCAAACTTAACCCTTTTAAGCCCACATTAAGGAACTAAGTGTTCCGATTTCAATCCGAACCTTTCCAATCCCGAACTAAGTGTTTCGATTTCTAAAAAGTAAAATGACCGGTCGGATCGTTACATATAGTATGATATATATATATATATATATATATATATATATATATATATATATAGTGATATTGGCATGATGAGGGTAATTTTCCTAAAATGGACTTATATGTTAAATAATACGTGTTTGGGAGTGAAGCATATGCAAGGTGACGAGCGTATATGCGGATACCAAGGCTACTACGTCTGAGAAAACTTTTAGGCTTTTTCTATGCCTTGTCTTGATATATGTTCTACTTATGACATGCTTTACTTCTTTGTATAAATACTTAAGCATTATTACTCATGCTAGAGATCATGTCTAGATTTTAGATATTTTATTTGGGCATGATGGACTTAATGTATGTTGGATTACATGTTATAGCTGTGGTCATACTTTATCCATATGCATACACCATGCATAGCAAATATTTCTTGTATATATACATGCACCATGCATAATTATCCCTCTTGTATATATGCATTGCATCATGTATGTCAGTCTCTCTTGTACACATTACTAAGGATGAGTGTGATATTGACACGATGGGTGTTTCCGTGAGAATTGATATATATGGATGGTAAAGATGAGAAGAATATTTGCACAATGGGTGCTTCTGTATGGATTGATGATTGATTGCAGAGACATATGCTCGAATATAGGCGATGGATTGGATTCATCCCTCCAAAGTCACGTGATTGCCTATGTTATCTTGAGCCGTGTATGCGTAGGTTGTAAGAAACCGGTCGGTTTCTGATTTGACATAAGATACATATATTCATGCATTCTTGCACATCATCCACATATGCTACTCGATGCATTTTACATATATATGCATTCTATTAGCAGGTTATTAGACACTTAGAGGGTGTCGGTTGATGTAAAGTTTGAGTATTTATTATACATAGACGTTCCAGACTCACGTAGAAGCATTTAAATAAATGTTTCTTGATACATATATCCTTTATACACGAATTTGGTGTATTGATATATGCTTTTGATCATGATTTCTAGAAAATATGCTTCTAAATTTCTACTTCGACTATACACTTTATTATTCATATTTGTTGCTCCTTGGTTGTTTCTCTATCTCTGCATATGCTTATGAATTGCACAAGTTATACAAAGTGAGTATCTTTTGACTAAAGATCGCCTCTACTTTGTTGAGGTTACTATCCATACTTACTGAACATATAAGGTCGGTTGTACTCATACTACACTTCTGCATCCTGCGTGCAGATTTCAGAGCTGAGTTGTGGCGGAGTTTGAGAAGCATTTAAGACATGTCAACGTTCCAATCATTAGCTATCATTTGTTCATGGTAGCTAAGGATCTTATATTTCTGCTTATGTATATTCAAACATATGATGTATTTCTTCATATCAGTATTGTATTCCTATTCTTAGTTGCTCATAACTTGTGCATCAATTCTTGGGATAGTTTATATTAAATTTTTCATTCTTATTTTATTATTTATTTGATAATCTTCAGTTTGAGTTGTGTTTTATGTTGGATGATTCGTCTAGCATATTGGATTAGGTACCATCATGACCTGGTAGATTTTGAGTCGTGACATAGGGTTCAGAAGTAGAGGTGAATGATTACTAGAAAAATTAAGGTGCCTAGCTAAAAAATTGTGTCAAATTTGAGGAGCTATATATGTATTTGGCATTATTATTATTACTAGTCTTAGGTTACGCGCGTTGCGCGTGTACCTTGTCTCAATAAATATATATATTTTTTTAAAATTTCACATACATATTATATTTAAAATTGTATTTCACAAAAAATTTAAATTTGCAACTTAAAGTAGATCAACAAAAATTAAAAGTATATATATATATATATATATATATATATATATATATATATATATACACGCACACGAAAGAAATACTCTTCCCTATTTGAGCACTAAATTTTCAAGAATTCCATTTATTTGAGTGTGACTCGGCTACTTATACCAAACCATGTCAGGAAAACAAACAAAAAATATTAAAAACTAAAATAGAAGAGGCTACATTAGTCAAGAAAAATTAAACCACATTAGAAAAATAGAACTCTTATTAGCAAATAAATAAAATAAATCTTAGATCACTAAAGGAGTCAAAGAAAATAAGTTTTGATAACAGGAATACCAAACAAATACTATGAGTTTATTATGTAAACTACTTGTGTAACGACCCGGCCGGTCATTTTGAGTATTTTAGCTCCGATCCCCTATTTATTGCCTCCTCTATGTTATATTGTGGTTATGTAACTTCGCAAGTTGTTTGGTTTTGGTTTCGGGGGAGTTTCTGAGTGAAATGGGACACATAGTCCTTAAGTTAGAGCCTTAAGTTGATAGAGTTGATCGTAGTTGGACTTTTGTGTAGACGACTCTGTAATGGAGTTTTGACGGTTTCAATTGCTCCGTATGGTAATATTAGACTTAGGAACACGTCCGGATGTTGATTGGAGGTCCGTAGGTCATTTCGGCATGAATTGGCGAAAGTTAGAAAGTTGAAGGTCTGAAAAGTTTGACGGGAAGTTGAATTTATTGAAATCTGGGTCGGTTTACAATTCCAGAATTTGGAATAAGTCAGTCATGTCATTTATGACTTGTGTGCAAAACTTGAAGTCAATAGGAGTTGTTTTGGTATGAACGACATTAGTTTTGAAATTCAGAAGTTCATAAGTTTATTAGGTCTTGAATCAATGCACGATTCGTGGTATTAGTATTTTTTGATGTGATTTGATACTTTGAGTGTATTCATATGATATTTTAGGACTTACTGGTATTTTTGGTTGAGGTCCTAGGGGCCTTAGGTGTAATTCGGATTATGTTCGGCTCATTTTGGAACCTTGAAGTCTGCTGAATCTTTTGTTGCTGGTTTCCTTGTACGCGATCGCGAGTGGAGGTTCGCGATCAAAAAGAGCTGATTGGCAACTGGTGAAATTTTTTCTATGCGACTCGCGAATTTTGGAGAGTTTGTGAATCGTGAATGCATGTCATTGGTCGCGTCCGCGAAGAAGGAAGAAGGAGGCTGCAGTTCCACGCGTTTTGTTCTTCGTGATCGCATAGCTTGTATGGTTTATGAGTCGCATTTACATGTAGAGTTCCGCATTTGGCGGAGAGCATTTTAGCTGACTGTGAAATTTGTGCTTTGCGATCGCGAAGAAGAAGAACACCTGGGAAGAATTTAAAGTTCAAAATGTAGGTTTCATCTCATTTTTCATAATTTGGACCTAGAGAGCTCGGTGTGAGGTGATTGTTCGAGAGTTTCTCACGGAAATCGTTGAGGTAAGTGATTCTAACCGTGATTGGACTATATTTCATGAATCTATTGATATTTTCATCATCTAGTTAGTGATTTGAGTTGGACATTTGGGGAGAAATTATGAAAAATTCCTAGACTAAATTTTGGGGGTTTGAAAGGCGATTTGAGGTCGAATTTGAGTAATTCTTATATGGTTGGACTCGTTATCGAATGTGTATTTAGATTTTATAATTTTGGTCAGGTTCCGAGATGCATGCCCGTGTTGAATTTTATTTCTTTGAAAAGATCATAACTTTATTGTTCGAAATAGTTTCCTATAGTTTATATTTATGGTATGAGTTATTTTGGCTAGATTCGAGCCGTTCGTAGTTGGATAATCGAGGGAAAGGCCTACTAGTGGATTGAGTTAGCGTGTTTTGAGGTAAGTATCTTGCCTAACTTTGTGTGAGGGAATTACCCCTTAGGATTGGTGTTGTTTTGTGATAATTGTGATGTGTGGAAGCCATGTACGCAAAGTGACGAGTGTGTACACGGGCTAAATGTAGAAATTCTCCGGTTTTAGCTATGTAGATTCCTTTATGCTTTAATTGAGTTATCTTAATATGTTATATTAATCATCATTAATCTATTTTCACATGCTCTACTTGTCTTATCTCTTACTTGTTAATTACTCTACATGCTTAGTTGAAGTTCTTGTTTCTTTTACTCCATATTCATTTTTTAACCGTTGAATTCTTTACTTGAAGTTGTTATTCTTGAAATATCTTGGTGTTAAAATTGGTATTGTGTTATAAAGGCCGTGATTCACATTGAGTAAAAGTGTTAAGTTGTTAAAATACTATTCTCGTTGAGTCATTCACTTCCGATTGTTATTGTTGAGACTCTTGTGTACATTGTGGTTGAGCCATGTGCTATTTATTGTGAAACACCATTATTGTTGCCTTCTTTGGTGAGTTGTGATATTTGGCACTTGAGGTGCCATTTGTGATACATTGTGATATTGATACGCATGCGGTGAGATAAAGTGGGGTTGATACGCGTGACTAGTTGGGGAACTACTAGAAGTCTTGCGGTGTGATAAGGTGGCTTAAAACGCGGGATGGTATTTTGGAAAAAATGATTTTCAAAATTAAATGCAAGGCGCCCGCAGTGATATATGGAAAGCTTGTGAATTATTGTTGTGATTTGAGACTACGAGGCGGTACCTCGGTAGTTACTCTTGTTGGTACTTCTCTATCACTTCACTTGTGTTTGGTTGTTTTGTTCCTTTGACTTAACATTTCTTGTTTTCTTCCGTGATGCATTATTTTCCTTGATCCCGTGTAGTTAATTTAGCATATTCCTTGTTTCATTTTCATTGTTGTTATTATTGCACCGTTAAATTATTGGTCCTGTTTCTTATTTATTCAAGTAGGGCCTTGACCTGACCTCGTTACTACTCTACTAAGGTTAGGCTTGGAACTTACTGGGTATCGTTGTGGTGTACTCATGCTAAGTTTCTGCACATCTTTTGTACAGATCCAGGTACCTCCTACCAGTCCAGGCATCAGTGAGTTGAGTTCGTAGTTGGAGACTTTAAGGTACACTTGCCGGCGTCTGCGAGCCTCGGAGTCACCCACTATCTATTTCTATATCTTCCGTCTTTTATTAGATACAGTTGTATAGGGATGATTATGACACTGTTATAGAGCTTGCGAATCGATATCACTAGGTTTTGGGGAAATTGTATATGATGAGTTGTGGCGTCTTCTTTATTAAAATTGTTGAGTATTTGAGAGTTTACTTGTTATTTCAGTTACTTTTGCATATTTGTTAGGTTTTCCTAGTCTTATAGACTAGGTGCCATCACAACATCCTACTGAGGGAAATTGGGGTCATGACATATTCGTATCAGAGCTCTAGCTTCATAGGTTCTATGAGTCACAAGAAAGTTTAGTAGAGTCTCGCGGATCAGTACAGAGATGTCTGTACTTATCTTTGGGAGGCTATGGAACTGTTAGGAAATGTTTCACTTCTTGATTCCTTATCGTGCAAATTTGTTGACTTCGGAATTCTAAATCTCTGTCTTTCTATTCTTTCCCAGATGGTGAGGACACGTACGACTGGATATGATGATCAGACACTCGCGCTCCCTGCTAGAGTTGTGAGAGGCCGGGGCAGGGGCAGGGGCAGAGGCCGTATACGGGCACGTGGTGTAGCCAGAGCAACTGCCCGAGCTACTACAGAGGAGCCACCAGTAGCTCCAGTTAGAGGGCAGGCACCTGAGACGCCTGTTACTACCCCTACACTTCCGGAGACTCTCGCCCAGTTTTTGAGAATGTTTGGTACTCTAGCTCAGGCGGGGTTGATTCCACTAGCTCGTGCCACATCTTAGACTGCGGGAGCAGCACAGACTCCTGCTGCCCGTACCCTAGAGCAGCGGGTCCAGGTTGAGCAGGTCCCTGAGGTCATACCAGTATAGTCGGTTGTCCCAGTTTAGCCCGAGGTTAGGGAAGCAGCATTTGAGGAGGAGCAGATCAAGCTCGAGAGGTACAAGAAGTATCACCCTCCTACTTTCAGCGGCTTAGCTTTAGAGGATACGCAGGGTTTTCTTGAAGAGTGCCACCGTATCCTCCGTACTATGGGTATTATGGAGTCAAGTAGAGTTGCTTTCACTACATTTCAATTTAAAGGAGCGGTTTATCAGTGGTGGCGAGCGTATGGGCTGGGAGCTTCCCTCACTTGGGCTCGGTTCTCAAAGTTGTTCATGAGGGAGTTTGTTCCTAGAGTCTTAGGGATGCATGGAGCGTAGTGTTTGAGCAGTTGCGCCAGGGTGCTATGAACGTATCGGAGTATGCAGTCCAGTTCAGCATGTTGTCCAGACATGCACCTGCATTAGTTTTCGCTGTCAGAGAGCGAGTTCGTCGATTTATCGAGGGGCTCAACCCTGGTATTAGATTCAGCATGGCTCGAGAGTTGGAGATGATATCCCATACCAGACGGCTGTGGAGACGCTCGAAGATTGGAGGGTATGTGGGCCCGGGAGAGAGATGAGAAGGAGGCCAAGAGGCCTCGAGATTCTAGCACATATAGTGGTGCCCGAGCCCCAGTTTCAGTCCGTCATGGTAGAGGCTACGTGAGCCGTCCTGTTCACTCAGCACTCCCAGCTTCTAACGGTGTTTCAGCCACTCCCAAGTCTCAGGTCGCCCATTAAGCACTGCCACTATCTAGTGCACCTCCTACACGGGGTGCTTTCAACAGTCAGTCCCGCCGATCATGCCCGAGCCAGTTCCAGAATCCACGTCCTTCGAGAACTCATTTTGAGTGTGGTGACACCGTCATATGGTGAGGGACTGCCCCAGACTCAGGAGGGGTGCACCTTTACAGACTACTTAAGCCCCACGTATTCCACAGGTCCTCAGGCTTCTAGGCCATGATTACCGCACCGGTTGTCACTCCACCTGCACAGCCAGCCAGAGGTGGAGGTCGGGTAGGTAGAGGTCGCCCTAGAGGGGGAGGCCATACCAGATGTTATGCTCTTCCGACTAGGATAGAGGTGGTTGCATCCGACTCAGTTATCACAGGTATTGTTTCGGTTTGTCATATAGATGCATTAGTCTTATTTGATCCAGGCTCCACTTATTCCTATGTATCATCTTACGTTGCTCTGTATTTGGGTATATCCCATGCTTCTTTGAGTTCTCCTGTCTATATGTCCACACATGTGGGAGATTCTATTGTTGTTGACCGTGTGTATCGGTCGTGTTCAGTTGTTCTTGGTGGTTTTGAGACCAGAGTCGACCTATTATTGCTCCTTATGGTAGATTTTGATGTTATCTTGGGTATGGACTGGTTGTCATCCTATCATGTTATTCTTGATTGTTACGCCAAGACAGTGACGTTGGCTATGACAGGTTTGCCAAAGTTAGAGTGTAAGGGTACTTTGGATTATGTTCCTAGCAAGGTGGTGTCTTTCCTTAGGAACAACGGATGGTTGGGAAGGGGTGTGAGGCATATATGGCCTTTGCGAGAGATGTCAGTGTTGATACTCCTACTTTGAGTCAGTTCCGGTAGTGAGGGATTATCCAGATGTATTTTCAGTTGATCTTCTAGGCATGCCGCCTGATAGGGATATCGATTTTGGTATTGATTTATTGCTGGGCAATTAGCTCATTTCTATTCCACCATATCTTATGGCCCTAGCGGAGTTGAAAAAGTTAAATGAGCAGTCGCAAGAATTGCTTTATAAGGGTTTCATTCGGCCTAGTGTATCACCTTGGGGTGCTCCGGTCTTATTTGTAAAGAAGAATGATGGTTCTATGTGAATGTGTATTAATTATCGATAGTTGAACAAGGTTACAGTGAAGAACAGGTATCCATTACCACACATTGATGACCTATTTGATCAGCTACAGGGTGCTAAACTGTTCCAAAAGATTGATTCGCGGTCATGCTATTATCAGTTGAAGATTCGAGAGCCGAATATTCCAAAGACTGTCTTCAAGACTCGATATGGTCATTACGAGTTCCTTGTGATGTCATTTGGGCTGACCAACGCCCCAGCAGCATTCATGCACTTGATGAACAATGTATTCCAGCCCTATCTTGACTTATTAGCCATTGTGTTTATTGACAACATCTTGGTGTACTCCGGGACTCGGCAGGATCATGAGCAGCACCTGAGGGCCATGCTTCAGACCTTGAGAGAAAATAAGTTGTATGCAAAATTTTCAAAGTGTGCATTTTGGTTTGATTCAGTGGCATTTTGGGGACATATAGTGTCGAGTGAGGGGATCAAGCTAGATCTGAAGAAGATTGAAGCAGTACAGAGTTGGCCCAGATGTCTTCAGCTACTGAGATCTAGAGTTTTCTTAGTTTGGCAGGTTATTACCGTCGATTCATACAGGGTTTCTGATCTATTGTAGCTCCTATGACCAGATTGTCCCAGAAGGGTGTTCCATTCAGGTGGACCGAGAAGTGTTAGGAGAGCTTTCAAAAGCTCAAGACAGCTTTGACTACAGCCCCAGTGTTGGTGTTGCCTTCGGGTCGGGGTCTTATACTATGTATTGTGACGTGTCGTGTGTTGTCCTCGACGTAATGTTGATGCAAGACGACAGGGTGATTGCCTACGCGTCTAGAAAACTGAAGGTGCATGAGAAGAACTATATTGTCCACAACCTTGAGTTAGCAGCTATTGTTCATGCCTTGAAGATTTGGCGGCACTGTTTGTATGGTGTCCATTGGGAGGTCTATACCGACCACCAGAATCTACTACATCTGTTCAAATAGAAGGATCTTAACTTGCGGAAGGGGAGATGATTAGAGTTGCTTAAGGATTATGATATCACCATTCCATATTATCCCGGTAAGGCTAATGTGGTTGCCGATGCCTTGAGTCGAAAGGCGGAGAGCTTGGGTAGTTTAGCATATCTACTGACAGTGGAGAGGCCATTAGCATTGGATGTTCAGGCCTTGGCCAACCAATTTGTTTGATTGGATGTTTTAGAGAAGAGTCGAGTTTTGGCTTGTGTGGTTTCTCAGTCTTCTCTTTACAATCGTATCCGAGAGCATCAGTATTACGACCTCCATCTACTTGTCATCAAGGACACGGTTCAGCATGGCGATGCCAATGAGGTCACTATTAGGGATGACAGTGTGTTACAGATGCAGGGCAGGCTATGTGTGCCTAATGTAGATGATTTACGTGAGTTGATTCTTTAGAAAGCTCACAGTTCGTGGTACTCCGTTCATCCGGGTGCCGCCAAGATGCATCACGACTTGAGGCAGCACTACTGGTGGAGAAAGATGAAGAAAGACATAGTAGAGTACGTCGCTCGGTGCCTAAATTGTAAGCAAGTGAAATATGAACATTTGTAGCCAAGTGGAGTGCTTCAGAGGCTAGAGATCCCCGAGTGGAAATGGGAGCGGGTTACTATGGATTTTGTTGTTGGGCTCCCACGGACTCAGAGGAAGTTCGATGCAATATGGGTGATTGTGGATAGGTTGACAAAGTCGACTCATTTCATTTCAGTGGAGACCACTTATTCTTGAGAGCAGTTAGCTCAGAAATATATTCGCGAGATCGTCCGACTTCATGGAGTGCGGCTATCCATCATCTCTTACCGGGGTACGCAGTTTGCATCACTTTCTGGAAGGCCGTACAATGCAAGTTAGGCATGCGGGTTGAGTTGAGTACATCATTTCACCCTCATACGGGCGGACAATCCAAGCGCACTATTCAGATATTAGAGGATATGCTCCGAGCATGTGTGATAAATTTTGGGGGTTCTTGGGATCAGTTCTTGCCGCTTGCAGAGTTTGCCTACAACAACATCTACCAGTCGAGCATTCAGATGGCTTCGTATGAGGCCTTGTATGGGAGGCGGTGTTGGTCTCCGGTAGGTTGGTTCGAGCTGGGTGAGGCTAGGTTATTAGGTATAGACTTGATTCAGGATGCTTTGTAAAAGGTTAAATTGATCCAAGATCGGATTCGGACAACCCAATCTAGACAGAAGAGTTATGAGGGTCAGAAGGTTCGCGACATTGCAGTCATGGTTGGGGAGCGGGTCTTGCTCTGAGTTTCGCCCATAAAGGGTGTTATGAGGTTTGGGAAGAAGGGCAAGTTGAGCCCTACGTATATCGGACCTTTTGAGATTCTTGAGAGGATTGGAGAGGTGACTTAGAAGGTTGCATTGCCACCTACTCTAGCTGCAGTTCATCCAATATTCTATGTTTTTATGCTCCGGAAGCATCACGGTGATCCGTCTCATCTGTTGGATTTCAGCTCAGTCCAATTGGCAAGGATTTGTCTTATGTTGAGGAGCCGGTGGCCATTTTGGACAGGCAGGTCCAGAAGTTGAGGTCGAAGAACATTGCTTCAGTGAAGGTTCAGTGGAGGGGTCAACTAGTTCAGGAGGCTACGTGGGAGACCGAGCATGATATGCATAGCGGTTATCCTCATCTTTTTACCACTTCAGGTAAGTCTCTATACTCGTTCGAGGATGAATGATTTTTTTAAGAGGGGGAGAATGTAATGACCCGGCTTGTCATTTTGAGTATTTTAGCTCTGATCACATATATATTGCCTTCTCTATGTTATATTGTGATTATGTAACTTGTCGGGGTGTTTGGTTTTGGTTTCGGGGAGTTTCAGAGTGAAACGGGATACATAGTCCCTAAGTTGGAGCCTTAAGTTGATAGAGTTGACCGTAATTTAATTTTTTTGTAGATGACTCCGGAATAGAATTTTGATGGTTCCAACAGCTCTGTATGGTGATTTTAAACTTAGGAGCATGTCCGAATGTTTATTTGGAGGTCCATAGGTTGTTTCAGCATGAATTGGCGAAAGTTAGAAAGTTGAAGGTTTGGAAGGTTGGAAAGTTTGACCGGGGTCGGTTTTCAATTCCAGAAGTTAGAATAAGTCCTTCATGTCATTTATGACTTGTGTGCAAAATTTAAAGTCAATCAGAGTTGTTTTGGTACGATTCAACATTAGTTTTGAAATTCGGAATTTCACAAGTTGTTTGGGCTTGAATCGATGCACGATTCGTGGTTCTAGTATTGATTGATGTGATATGACGCTTCGAGCGTGTTCATATGATATTTTAGGACTTGTTGGTATGTTTGGTTGAAGTCCCAAGGGCCTCGAGTGTAGTTCGATCATGTTTGGCGCATTTCAGAACCTTGAAGACTACTGAATCTTTTGCTGCTGGTTTCCTTGTACGCGATCACGAGTGGAGGTTCGCGATCGCGAAGAGCTATTTGGAAACTAGTGAAATTTGTTCTATGCAATCGCGAGATGTGTTACGCAATCGAGAAGTTTGGAGAGTCTGTGAGTAGCGAATGCGTGTCATTGGTTGCGTCCGTAAAGAAGGAAGGAGGAGGCTGCAGGTCCACGCGTTTTGTTCTTCGTGATCGCGTAGCTTGTGGAGTTTGCGAGTCGCGTTAATGCATAGAGTTCCACAATCGCGGAGAGCATTTTGGCAGCCTGTGAAATTTGTGCTTCGCGATCGCGAAGAAGAAGAACACCTGAGTAGAATCTAAAGTTCAAAATGTGGGTTTGATCTCATTTTTCATAATTTGGACCTAGAGAGCTCGGTGTATGGCGATATTTCGAGAGTTTCTCAAGGAAATTTATTGGGGTAAGTGATTCTAACCCGAATTGGACTATATTTCATGAATCTATTACTATTTTCATCATCTAGTTAGTGATTTGAGTTGGAAATTTGGGGAGAAATTGTGAAAACTTCCTAGACTAGATTTCGGGGTTTTGAAAAGCGATTTGAGGTCGAATTTGAGTAATTCTTGTATGGTTGGGCTCGCTATCGAATGAGTGTTCGGATTTTATAATTTTGGTCGGATTCCGAGACGCGGGCCTGGGTTGACTTTTATTTCTTTGCAAAGATCGTAACTTTATTGTTCGAATTAGTTTTTTATAGTTTATATTTATGGTATGAAGTTATTTTGGCCAGATTCGAGTCATTCGGAGTTGGATAATCGAGGGAAAGGCCTACTAATGGATTGAGTTAGCGTATTTTGAGGTAAGTGTCTTGCCTAATTTTGTGTGGGAGAATTACCCTTTAGGATTGGTGTTGTTATGTGATAATTGTGATGTGTGGAAGCCATGTACGCAAGGTGATGAGTGCGTACACGGGCTAAATGTGAAATTTTACCGATTTTAGCTATGTGGATTCCTTTCATGCCTTAATTGAGTTATCTTAACATGTTATATTCATCATCATTAGTCTATTTTCACATGCTCTACTTGTTTTATCTCTTACTTATTAATTGCTCTACATGTTTAGTTGAAGTTCTTGTTTCCTATATTCCATATTCATTATTTAACCGTTGAATTCTTTACTTGAAGTTGTTTTTCTTAGAATATCTTGGTGTTATAATTGGTATTGAGTTATAAAGGCCGTGATTCACATTGAGGCAAAGTGTTATGTTGTGAAATACTATTCTTGTTGAGTTATTCACTTATGGTTGTTATTGTTGTGACTCTTGTGTACATTGTGGTTGAGCCATGGGCTATTTATTGTGAAACACCGTTATTGTTGCCTTCTTTGGCGAGTTGTGATATTGGGCACTTGAGGTGCGATTTGTGATAAATTGTGATATTGACATGCATGCGGTGGTATAATATTTGGTTTTGAAACACATGCGGTGAGATAAGGTGGGCTTGATACACATGGCTAGTAGTGGGAACTACTAGAAGCCACGAGGTGTGATAAGGTGTGCTAAAAAGGGGGATGCTATTTCCATAAAAATAATTTTTAAAACTAAATGCAAGGCTCCCACGGTGATATAAGGAAAGCTTGTGAATTATTCTTGTGATTTGAGACTACGAGGTGGTACCTCGGTAGTGACTTTTGTTGGTATTTCTCTATTATTTCACTTATGTTTAGTTGCTTTGTTTCCTTGGCATAACACTCCTTGTTTTCTTCCGTGATTCATTAATTTCTTTAGTTCCGTGTAGTAAATTTTTGTATATTCCATACTTGTTTCGTTTCCATTGTTATTGTTATTGCACACTTAAATTACTCGTCTGTCTCTTATTTATTCTAGTAGGGCCTTGACCTGACCTCGTCACTACTCTATGGAGGTTAGGCTTGGAACTTACTGGGTACCATTGTGGTGTACTCATGCTACACTTCTGCACATCTTTTGTGCAGATCCAGGTACCTCCTACCCAGGTATTAGTGAGTTGCGTTCGTACTTTGAGACTTAAAAGTAACCTGCCGGCGTCCGCAGGCCTCGGAGTCACCCTCTATCTATTTCTTTATCTTCCTTCTTTTATTAGATAAGTTCTATATGGATGATTATGACACCGTTGTAGAGCTTGTGACTCGATATCACCAGGTTTTGGGGAAATTGTATACGCTGAGTTGTGGAGTCTTCTTTATTAAAATTGTTGAGTATTTGAGAGTTTGCTTGTTATTTTAGTTATTCCGAATGTTTGTTAGGCTTACCTAGTCTTAGAGAATAGGTTCCATCACGACATCCTACGTAGGAAAACTAGAATCGTGATAACTTGTAGATATAGTAACATAATATTTGGGGAGAAATAAATGTAGCTTGCCCTTTGTAAAAATAAATTTGAAACGATCCGACCGGTCGTATTGAGAAATTGAACTTCCGTTCAGCTATTTGAAGTGTTGAGTAGCTTCGTTATGTCATTTATGACTTGTGTGAAAAATTTGAGGTTAATCGCAGTTTATTTGATAGGTTTCGGCGTCGTTTCTTCAAGCATAAGTGGTACCACATTAAGCAAATGTTCTCTAAATTCAATTTCGATTGAAGCATTAGATCCGTATTGAAATTACGGAGCCATAGCAAAAAGAATCGTCGAATTCGGACATCGTATGAGAGAGTTATGCCCATTTTTGTGTCGGGAAAGGTTGTTGTTTTCTGGTGCAGAGGCAAATCGCAGATATCAAATGCGATTTATAAGTCACAGGTATCACTTGCTTGGACAGATTCAAAAACGAACGTTTGGGCCATTTGCAACACATTTGGAGCTATGGAGCTCGAATTGAAGCGATTCTTGAGGCGATTTTTACCATACGGATTGAGGTAAGTGATTCTAACTCGGTTTTTATCAACAAATTAGTGTTTTGGGTTAAAAATGGTAGAAAATTTCATAGACTTTAATTGAGGATTTGAAGGCTGAGTTGTGGTCATAATTGAGTAAATTTGGTATGGTTAGAGTCGTGGTTGAATGGGGTTTGAATTTTGTAATTTTTGTCGGATTCCGAGACGTGGGCCTGTTAGGATCAATTCACTCAAACACTCTGAACTGATGAAGAAAATAAAGAAATCTTGAAGAGAGAAAAGTTAAGGTAGAGAGACTTATTTCATGGTAACACCCTGTTAGGGTACACTTCCACGACGGCGGGATTTATATATATTAATGATTAAGGGTATTTTCAATATAAGAAGAATAAACAGTACTGCCTATATATAAATCCCAAATAGTCCCAAACCTATAAAAGAAAGGTCTCCCAATTTGACCAGGATTATAGGTTTTCCTTTCCCAAATATATAAGGACAATGAGTTTTCCTAAACCTATAGGGATTATGGGTTTCCTAAAAATACAAGAAAATAATTCAAGTCCATCACATATTAATCAGGCTCCACACCTAACAATTCTCCCACTTGGAGACTGATTCAGTCGTCCAAAAATTGTCCCAACATCATCAATCTTCACCACACCGCATCATCTGTAGAAACAAACTACAGAAGACCAACTGAGGTTTTGCACAACCTCAGTTTCTCAACATCAACACATTTCGTCAACATGTCTGCTGGATTCTTTGCACCCTCTATCTTCTCCAAACACATATCACCATCCTCCACTGCCCTGCGAGTGAAATGGTACCGTCTTCTGATGTGCTTTGTCTTCGAATGATAGACTGGGTTCTTCACCAATTGTATGACACTCTGGCTATCTGAATAAAGAATCTTCTCGCTTTACTTCTTGCCCAACTCTTCCAGATAATCTGCCAGCCATATCATCTCCTTTCCAGCTTCAACTATTGCCACATACTCAACCTCTGTTGATGAAAGAGCAACACATTTCTGAAGCCCGGGCATCCAACTCACTGCTGTACCACCTATGGTGTAAATGTATCCGGATGTGCTCATGCTCGAGTCCACATCACTACCAAGATCAGCATCCACAAAACCCTACAGATTCACTTTGCCTTTGCCAAAACTAAGTGAAATACTGGATGTACCTCTCAAATATCTCAGAAGCCACTTAACAGCTTCCTAATGCTCTTTCCCCGGATTCGCCATGTACCTGCTGACAACTCCCACTGCATGTGCTATGTCAGGTCTAGTGCAGACCATAGCATACATCAAACTCCTAACTGCTGAAGCATATGGAATAATTGCCATCTGCTCATGCTCTTCAGCTGTCTTGGGTGACTGCCCCTTTGACAATTTTATGTGTTTTGCCAAAGGAGTAGTCCTGGATTTAGCATCACTCATCTGGAATCTGGCCAACACCTTCTCAATGTATTGCTCCTGGGATAGATATAAAGTGCCAGCAAATCTATCTCGAGAAATCCTCATCCCCAGAACCTACTTCGATGCACCCAAATCTTTCATCTCAAACGCTGAAGACAGACTTAGCTTTAGATTGTTTATCTCCTTCATACTGGATCCTACAATCAATATATCATCCACATACAAGAGTAGAAACACATAAGAATCAGTGTATTTCTTGAAGTAACAACACTGATCCTTTTCAGCCGTGCAAAAGCCACTCTTGGTCATAAAGGAGTCGAACTTTTTGTACCACTGCCTCGGTGCTTGCTTCAACCCATACAAGCTCCTGTTGAACTTGCACACCATGTGTTCCTTGCCCGGAACTACAAATCCTTCTGGTTGTTGCATATAGATCTCCTCGTCCAGATCTCCATGTAAAAATGCTGTTTTTACATCCATTTGCTCAAGATTCAAATTCTCTGATGCAACAATACTCAACAGAATTCAGATAGTAGTTAACTTCACAACAGGAGAAAATATTTCAGTATAATCAATACCTTTCCTTTGTGAATATCCTTTAACCACTAACCGAGCCTTGAACCTTCTTTTAGACGGTTCTGCCTTAATTCTGAACACCCACTGGTTCAACAAGGTTTTCTTCTCTGCAGGTAACTCAGTCAACACCCAAGTGTTGTTCTTATCAAGGGAGCTCAACTCATCATTCATGGCTTGCTCCTACTTGATTGAATCCTCCACCTATAGGGCCTCATCGAAAGACTCTGGTTCCCCTTCATCAGTCAGCAACAGATAATGTAATGAAGGTGAATCCCTATCTGGTGCTTTGATGGTCCTTGATGATCTCCTCAACAGCTGCTCAGGTGTCACTTGTTCCACCATAGGTTCTTCAGCAACAGCGTCTGGAGTTGGTTGAGTTTCTTCCGCAACATCTCTGGGTGTACTCTTCTGCAACTCAATCTCAACTCCCACTTGCTTCGTAGTCTCTGAAACCTTCTGCTCTGTCCTTGTATAGGACAGACTCATCAAATGTCACATCACAATGTCTCAGGATCTTTCTATTCTTGTCATCCCAAAACCTGTAACCAAACAAGTCAGAACCGTAGCCTATGAAGTAACACTTCACAGCCTTAGTATCAAGCTTGTCTCTTTTCTCTAGATCAACATGAGCATAAGCCGTGCAATCAAAAGTTCTCAAGTGTGAGTACTTGAGCTCTTTTTTCATCCACACCTCTTCTGGGATCTTTAACCCTAGGGAAACTGATGGTCCCCTGTTGATCAAGTATGCAGCTGTGCTCACAGCATCTGCCCAAAATATCTTGGGCAGCCCACAGTGTATCCTCATGCTCCTTGCACGCTCATTCAATATTCTGTTCATCCTCTCAACAACTCCATTCTACCTAGCTTACCGGGAACTGTCCTCATCAATCTGATTCCCTCAGATGCACAGAATGCTTTGAACTCTGACTTGTCATACTCTCCTCCATTGTCAGACCTCAGGCATTTGATCTTCAAACCAGTCTGATTTTCAACTTCAGCTTTCCACCTCTTGAAAGTCAGAAACACATCTGGCTTATGCTTCAAGAAATAGACTCATACCTTCCTACTGAAATCATCAATGAAGGTGACATAGAACCTGGATCCTCCAAGTGATGAAACTGGAGATGGTCCCCAAACATCTCTATGTACCATTTCCAACCGCACTTTCTTCGGCTCTCTAGCAGTCTTTGTGAAGCTAACTCGTTTCTGTTTTCCCATAACACAGCTTTCACAAAGACCCATGTCAACAGACTTCAGGCCCTCTAATGCTCCTTTTGCAACCAACATCTTCATTCCTTTAGCACTCATGTGTCTAAGTCTGTTGTGCCACATACATGAACCGGAAGCACCCTCAGCGACAGCAACCATGTTAATACACCCTATAGTGGTGTACAAGGTTCCAGATTTGGTGCCACGAGCTACAATCATAGCACCCTTCACAATCTTCCATGAACCTTTCCCAAACTCTGCTATATAGCCTGTGCTATCCAACTGACCAACAGAGATCAAATTCTTCTTGTGAGCAGGAATATATCTGACATCCTCTAATGTCCACTGGTTTCCCGATGGGGTCTTTATGCAGACATCCCCCTTTCCTTCAATCTCCACGGCTTTGTTGTCAGCAAGATACACCTTACCAAAATTTCCAGATTTGAAATTTTGGAACAATTCCTTGCTTGGAGACGAATGAAAGGATGCACCAGAATCCAAAGTCCAGGATTCGACCGGGCTGCACACACTAAGGATTAGAGCATCCCAAATGTCTTCTGCGGAATTTACAGAATCACTATCATCTCCAGATTTATGATTCTGCTTCTTCTTTGGTTTCGTACAGTTTGTCCGATAGTGCCCTTTATCTCCACAGTTCCGACAAATCACGTTGGTTCTGATGGAGATTTTCCTCGATTCTTTGATTTTGATCGGCCATGTTGATTTTGGCCCTTCGACTTGCTTCTCCCCTTTCGTTCAACGCTGAGAGCACTGCCCGATGAATCTCCCACTTCTCATTTGCGAATGCTTTCGTTGAGAACAATATCACGGATTTCATCAAACTTCAACTTCTCAGATCCACGGGAACTGCTAATCGCAACAACAACAGTATCCCAAGACTCGGGCAGAGATGACATCAAAATCAACGCCTTAATTTCATCTTTGAAATTAATTTCTACATAACTCAGTTGACTCACAATCATATTAAACTCATTTATGTGATCGGCAACAGATCCATTCTTAGACATCTGTAAATTGAACAATCTACGCATCAAATATACCTTGTTCATCGCCGATGGCTTTTCGTACATATTTGATAGCGCCTTCATCAGATCTGCCGTAATCTTCTCCTTAACGATGTTGAAGGCCACGTTTCTCGACAAAGTCGACCGGATCAACCCCAACGCCTGGCGATCCTTAAGCTTCCACTGCTCCTCTGTCATGGAAGCCGGCTTTGCCTCAGTCAAGGGTTCGTGAAGATCTTTCTGGTACAGATAGTCTTCGATCTGCATCTTCCAGAAATCGAAATCGGATCCATCAAACTTCTCGATTCCAATCTTCGAACTCTCCATCTTTAGTGATCATGTTGAATCTCCAAAGCTCTGATACCAGTTGTTAGGATCGATTCACTCAAACACCCTGAACTGATGAAGAAAATGAAGAAATCTTGAAGAGAGAAAAGTTAAGGTAGAGAGACTTATTTCGTGGTAACACCCCATTAGGGTAAACTTCCAAGACGGCGGGATTTATATATATTAATGATTAAAGGTATTTTCAATACAAGGAGAATAAACAGTACAACCTATATCTAGATCCTAAATAGTCCCAAACCTATAAGAGAAAGGTCTCCCAATTTGACCAGGATTATAAGTTTTCCTTTCCCAAATCTATAAGGACAATGAGTTTTCCTAAACCTATAGGGATTATGGGTTTTCTAAAAATACAAGGAAATAATTCAAGTCCATCACATATTAATCAGGCTCCACACCTAACAGGGCCCCACCTTTGACTTTTGGTTGACTTTTCGAGCGGAGTTGAAAAGTTTTATAAATTGTTAAATTGTAAGCATTGGAGTGTATTTTGATAAATTTGCACGTTGTTTGACTAGTTTCAGATCGTTTATCTTGGAATTGAGGATATAGGAAGGCGTTCAGAGGTTGATATGCGCGGAATAGAATTTTTGGTGTATTGTTTTGCTTGCCCGACATTGGGTACAACTTGTTTGGGGTAAGTGTTTTGCCTAACTTTGTTGAGAAAATTTCCTACTAATTGCCATTGTTTGCTACATGTGGGGGTGATACATATATGAGATGATGGGTATATATGGATGTGCAGGGTTAAACATGCTCGGGGGTAAATTATACGATTAATTGTGCTTTGTAGAATTATGTGATATTCTTGTTTCATGTCTTCTTTGACTCTAGATTTCTATGGATACAAAATTAAATGTTGGAAACCATGATTTGGATTATTATGATTTGATTAAAATATTGACGGAATTTTTATGAAAATATTGATGTGCTAAATCCGGTTGTTATTATACTTAATCACAAATACATCGCTACGACCGTTATTCTTGAGATTTTGAATTTTATACTTGAGTTGAAGATCATTTGTGAGACTTTTTGAAATACTTGAATAATAAAGTACTTGAGTTTTATTGAATTGTTATTGGCCTCAAAGCCGTGATTGATGCTCAATTGGAACATACGCTTAAACACTCTCCTTGATATTATTTGTGCTTCCTACCTTGCTTGTTACTGATATGGATGTGCCTAGTAAGGAAGAGTGTAAAGCACGAAGGTGATGCCATGCTATTCATATATATTATTATGCACGAATGATAATACCGTGCCATTTCATTTATATTATCATGTGAGGATGAGAGTAAAAGCACGAAGGGTGATGCCGTGCCATTTCATTTACATATCATGTTTTATATTATATATGTTCATGGCACGAAGGGTGTTTCCGTACAGGCGAGGATGAGAGACATACATTATATTATTATATCTTTTCGTTGTGTATACATTCATGCCTTTATCTTGAGCTGTTATTCTGCACCTATGTTTTCTATGTGACTTGTAGTCGTTCTGTCTGTGTCCTCTACCCCAATTGTTGTGGTGCCATCCATGCTCTCTATCTGTTTAACTTGCAAATATTATGATTTTCTTCTTCTTTGTGATATTTGCATTTAAGCCTTCTACCATGCTAGTTAGTGAAATTTATATTCTTTTTCCTAATTGCTGTCATAATTTCTATGCCTTCCACCTAGTCTGTTACCATTGTCCAGAACTCTGAGAGTGTGAGTACGTGAGATTATTGTGATGCATTACATATGGCATGCACTTTTGACATGTAGATATAGAGATTTAAGATTCCTCATATCAGTCATTCTTGGCATATTTTATCCGTGATAAGCTTAAACTGTTAATTACTTGAAAGCATGTCTACATTTTTTGAACTGTTTACAAACTGATTATTGGATATCTTTCTAAATTATTACTGTTATACATCTGGATTTGGACTGTAATTATCTAAGCTCATCACTGCTTTCAGTCCAAGGTTAGTCTTGTTACTTATTGAGTCCATTGGGTCGATTGTACTCATACTATACTCTGCACTTTATGTGTAGATCCAGGTACTTCTGAGCACGAAAGTTGCTAGCTCTGGAGCTTTTTCTATTCGAAGAGTTTGAGATAGCTGCCTTAGCATCCGTAGACCTTTACTCTCCTCCTTTACTTCCAATCCAAAAGGTAATAATAGTTTAAATAGTAACTCTATCAAATTTATCAAATAATTATATGCTAACTTGAAAGGTTTCTTACGCCTACTACTTTAAATGGTAAGTCAAACTACCATTATTAACGAAGTAAAAATTGGTAAAGAAAAATTAAACTACATGATTGGTAAAGAAAAATATAAACTAAATGGGGTTCATTATCCACACGTAAGATAACCATGTACCAACCAACCAATCCCATCAGGTTCGTAGTTCTATTGAAAATGTTAATAAAAAGTTAAAAAAAAGAAAAAATAAAATACCAATAACTCAAAATCATATATACTACAGTGGTATTTAGTTTTTACTTGTTTCAGATCTGCTTACTCTCCCTCCTCCACCCTCACTCCTTTATTTTTAAGATTTTCCTAAAATTTTAGATCTAATTCTCCATAACTTTTTGGTTGCTTTATTTGGTATGTGTTAGTGTAATTGTCTTTCATCAAATTCAAATACTATGCTCTTGTCCAAATTATAAACTGTATACAATATGAAGATTATTTTATATTTTTGCACGTGAATTAGTCATACTGCGGATTAGTATTCGAAGAGGTTAATTTCCCAGCAGATGAAAATTAGAGTTTGGCTCCCAAAACTGAAAAATCCTCTTTGAATTTTATTGAAGTTGTGATATATTATATACACATCAGATTACTTGCATTTTATTGAAAATGGACGATGATTAGATAAAAATAGGACTTTTGAGGGTATTGTTTCTCTATTTCCCTTGAGCCTTTTAAGTCTCGTATGTTTGTTATCTTCTTCTTCAGATCCTTGTGATACTTTATTTTAATTTTCTAATTATGTAAGGATGACAAAAGGTAGGTACCCTATATATGCTGTGTTTCTCTTTAAAGGTTGAGTGCCTGTTTTTATTTGTTTTGTGATGTTGATCATTAATACATATGAGAAAAATTTGAAAATATAAATTCTTTGGCTATACCTCAATGCTAACATATTAAGCTCTTCAAAGAATCAATTCCTAATTCTTTATCTGTGTATCTGATTTATGACTTATTGTTGATTTGCTTCATGTACTATATAAACAAAAGGTTAGGCAGATGAACGAGGCAAAAAAGCTCAGAAGAGAGAAAATGATGCACCTATTACCCCCATGCGTAGGACCAATATTTGCAGCTTGATGACCATTACAATTCAGCATCTTCCTCAACAACTTCATTATTCATAGCTTCCTCATCGGTCTCCTTCAATATCTCCGTCATCCATAGTTTACTACACATTCATGCATCCTCAACATTTCATCATATGTGAAATCACCTACGTTATTATCCATAGATTTATCAGCATTTATGTCTCCCCCTTCTTCATTATCTATAGCTTCACCATAGTCTTCAACGGTAAAGTGTTCGGATTGATCTTAGTCTTCCGTGTATACCATTTATTCAATGTATGTTCTTAGTTCTTTAGAAGAGTGAAAAACAAAAATATTTGCATCCGCTCCTTTCGGCCCCATTGGTGTCATAAAATATCACTCTAATTTCTATGTTGTCCACTACGAAAAAAAATCGTACATGAACATATAATTTTAAGATGTGATGCAGTAATAACATAAAAAGGAGAAAGAAAAGTAGTAGAGTGTAATATGAGTACAACTGACCCAATGTATTCAATAAGTAACAAGATTAACCTTGGGCTAAAAGCAGTGACGAGCTTAGATAATTACAGTCCAAATCCAGACGTATAACAGTAATAATTCAGAAAGAAATCCAATAATCAGTTTGTAAACAATTCAGAAAATGTAGACATGCTTTCAAGTAATTGATAGTTTAAGCTCATCACGGATAAAATTTGCCAAAAATGACTAGTATGAAGAATGTTACATCTCTATATCTACATGTCAAAAGTGCATGCCACATGTAATGCATCACAATGATAACCTTACGTACTTACACTCTCCGAGTACTCAACCTGACTATCTCAACTTTCACTCATCACGCTCAGTCACCCAGCACTGTACGGTACCTACGCTCACTACTGGTATGTCAAACTCCGAAGGGGTGGATCTTGCCCAAGCGCGAATAAAACCTGCTGCGACGCATAGCCCGATGCCATTATGAATCAATAATACTTGATGCGGCGTGCAACTCGATCCCATCATGAATCAATAATACCCGCTGCGACGCACAACCTGATCCCATAATTATCACTCACAAATAGGGCCTCAGCCTCACTCAGTCCTCAATCTCTCCAGTCTCTTAGGATCACATCAATCATACCAATCAGCCTAAAACAATGATTCATGATGTAACAATAAATGGTAATAGAGACTGAGATATGGTGTGCAAATAATGAATGCGACTGAGTACATAATTGCAATTTAAGCAAATAACTCAACAGCAAAGGAACGACTGCTGTGGGTCCCAAAAGTACCAGCACATAGCCTAAAAATGATTCCTAACATAAATCACAACTCAAATTCTCTAACACATAGAGTAAACATGAATAATAGCAAGATTAAGTGACTATACAGTTTCATGAAATTAACCGAGTCATAATTACTGCGGTGCACGCCCACACGCCCACACGCCCACACGCCCATTACCTAGAAGGTGCGTCACCTCAACACCAACCACATAACACGTATTTCAAGGATTCATACCCTATGAACCAAGTTTAGAAGTGTTACTTACCTCAAATCGTGCAAAATCTACTCCAACAAGCCCTTGCCTCTAGAATCGGCCTTCAAACGACTCGAAACGTCAACTCTGGGCCCACGTCTCTGAATCCGACAAAATTAACAAAATCTGAATACCCATTCAACCACGAGTCCAACCTTACCAAAATTACCAAATTCCGATACAAAATCGTCACCCAAATCTCAAATTATCACTCTCCAATACATGGGTAAAAAAATCCCAATTTTCATTTCAAAAACACCAAATATATGGGGAAAATTCAATGGGTATTCAATATAATAGATAAAAATGACCAAATGTTGCTTCTCAAAATCTAGCGAAAAACCCTTCAAAAATCGCCTTAATCCGAGCTCCCAAAGTCCAAAAATGAATAAAATCTCGGAACCCTTCGAATATATACACTGCGCAAGCATTTGGCACCCGCGAAGCCAGGGGTCGCACCTGCCATCCCGCTTTTGCAGAGAAAACGTCGCTTCTGCGAAGTCTATTAAAGCACCGGCCTAGCGCACTAGTAGTCCCCTCTTCGCACCTACGGGACCACATCTGTGGATAATCCCATTGCTTCTGCGATCACCATCCCTATTGCCTAGCTCTGCTTCTGCTGAATACCTTGCGCAGGTGCGCTTTCTCTTCTGCAGATTTCTCGTCTGCATCTGCGATTCCCAGTTCCCTTCTCGCTTCTCGCACCTACACTCACCTAGCCGCACCTGTGACCAATCCCCTTACAGGTGCGATCTCACCACAAGGTCCCCAACTTTAGCAATGCTTCAAGCCCCATTTTTGATCCTTAACCACCTGAAATCTACCCGAGGCCCCTTGGACCTCAACCAAACATACCAATACATCCCAAACACGATACGAGCTTAGTCGAGGCCTCAAATTATATCAGGCAATACCAATAACATGAATCGCACCCCAATTCAAGCCTATTGAAACTAATAAATATCCAACTTCTATAATCGATGTCGAAACCTATCAAACCAACTCCGATTGACCCCAACTTTTTGCATACAAGTTATTAGTGACACAACGGACCTATTCCAACTTTTGAAATCAAAATTCGAGCCCGATAATCACAAAGTTAACTCTCGGTCAAACTCCTCAACTCTCCAAACTTCAACTTTTCCAACTTTCGCTAATTCAAGCTAAAATTATCTACGGACCTCCAAATTAATATCCGGACACACTCCTAAGTCCAAAATTATCCTACAAAGCTATCGGAACCATCAAAACTCCATTCTAGAGCCATTTTCACATAAGTCAACATCCGGTCAACTCTTTTAACTTAAGCTTCCAACCTTGAGATTAAGTGTCCAATTCATTCTGAAATATCCCCGGAATGAAAACAACCACCCCGACAAGTCACTAACAACAAAATGAACATAGAAGAAGCAATAAATGGGGGAACGTGGCTATAATACTCAAAACGATCGACCGGGTTGTTACATCCTCCCCCTCTTAAACAAAAGTTCGTCCTCGAGCTGGTCTAGAATCATACCTGGAGTCTCAAATAGGCGTGGATATCTGCTCCGCATCTCCCGCTTAATCTCCCAAGTAGCCTCCTCGACTGGCTCCCCTCTCCGCCGCACCTTCACTGAAGCTTTATTCTTTGACCTCAACTTTCGAACTTGCCCATCCAAAATGGCCATCGGCTCCACATTATAAGTCAAATCCCCATCTAATTGAAGCGTGCTGAAGTCCAAAACATGAGATGGCTCGCCGAAATACTTCTGGAGCATGGAAACATGAAACACAGGATGAACACTCGATAGACTAGGCAGCAATGCAAGCTTGTAAGCCACCTCCCCAATCCTCTCAAGCACCTCAAATGGGCCAATATACCGAGGGCTCAACTTGCCCTTCTTCCCAAACCTCGTAACACCCTTCATGGGTGAAACTCTAAGAAAGATCTTCTCTTCCACCATTTAAGCAACATCATGAACCTTTTGATCGATGTAAATCTTCTGTTTAGACTGTGCCATGCGAAGCCGATCCAGACAACTTAACCTTGTCCAAAGCATCCTGAACCAAGTCAGTGCCCAATAGCCTAGCCTCACCTGGCTCAAACCGACCAACTGGAGACCGACACCGTCTTTAATATAAAGCCACATACGGAACCATCTGAATACTCGATTCTTAAATGTTGTTTTAGGCAAACTCTACAAGCAGCAGAAACTGATCCCAAGAACCCCTTGAAATCCATGACACAAGCGCGTAACATATCCTCCAATATCTAAATAGTGCGCTTCGATTGTCCATCCGTCTGAGGGTGGAATGTTGTACTCAACTTAACCCGTGTGCCTAACTCTCGCTGCATTGCTCTCCAAAACTATGATGTAAACTGTGTGCCTCGATTTGAAATGATGGACACCGGCGCAC
>MCJB01015042.1:105525-127958 GCA_002018475.1 Nicotiana obtusifolia
ATAATGTTCCTTCTCAAGAATCAACTCACGTAACCCATCTACATTGAGCACACAAATACGACCCTGCATCTGTAACACCCCATCATCCCCAATAGAAATTTCCTTGGCATCACTGTGTCCTTGAGGACAAGGAAATGGGGGTCATCATACTAACGCTTTTTGATGCGATCATATAAGAAAGATCGAGAAACCACACAAGCTCGAATCCGATTAGGCTCTGAAACATCTAACCTCACGAACTGATTGGCCAAGGCCTGAACATCTGATGCAAGCGGTCTCTCACCAACAGGAATAAATGCAAGCCTACCCATACTCCGCCTTCCTACTCAAGGCATCCGCCACCACATTAGCTTTCCGCTGCCTCAAATTTAGATCCTTTTTCTTGAAGAACTGGTGGAGACTCCAATGATCCGTAAATTGCTCACAAGACACACTGTAGAAATAATGCCTCCAAATCTTCGATGCATGAATGATGACTACCAGCCCCAAATCATGAACAGGGTAGTTCTTCTCATGAAAGTTTCAACTGGCGTGAAGCATAAGCAATCAATCAACCCTTCTACATCAAGACACACCCAATACCAATCCAAGAAGCATCACAATACACTGTATAAGAACCCGATGCTGAAGGCAAAACTAGAACTGGAGCTGTGGTTAAGGCAGCCTTGAGCTTCTGAAAGCTCTCCTCATACTTTTCCAACACCTGAATGGAGCACCCATCTAGGTCAACCTGGTCAAAGGCGCTGCAATGGACGAGAAACCCTCCACGAAGCGACAAAAATATCTGGCCAAACCGAGAAAACTCTGAATCTCAGTAGCTGAAGATAGTCTGGGCCAACTTTGAACTACCTCTATCTTCTTTGGATCCGCCTTAATCCCTTCACTGGAAACTACGTGCCCTAAGAACGCCACCGAACTGAGCCAAAACTCACACTTGTAGAACTTCGCTTCTCCTCCCTTCACCTCTGTAGTACAATCCTCAAATGCTGTGCATGCTCTACCTGGCTACGTGAGTACACCAGGATATCATCAATTAATACTATGACAAACGAATCAAGGTATGGCTGGAATATACTGTTCATCAGATGCATGAACATTGTTGGGGCGTTGGTCAGCCCAAAAGACATCAAACTCACAGTGACCATAGCGGGTCCTGAATGCCGTCTTCAGAATATCTGAGTCCCGAATCTTTAACTGGTGATGCACACATCTCAAATCAATCTTGAATAACACCCTAGCTCCCTAAAGCTGGTCAAATAAGTCATCAATGCGCGGCAAAGGATACTTGTTCTTAGTTGTAACTTTATTCAACTGCCTATAGCCGATGCACATACGTATAGTTCCATCCTTCTTCTTCAAAAGGCGACACACTAGGCCTAATGAACCCCTTATCAAAAAGCTCCTGAAGTTGCTCTTTCAATTCCTTCAACTCTACTGGTGCGATACGGTATGGAGGAATAGAAATGGGTTGAGTGCCCAGCACCAAGCCAATACCATAATCGTCCCTGTCCGGTGGCATGTCCGGCAGGTCTACAGGAAACACATCCGGAAAGTCTCATACTAGTGGAACAGAATCAATAGTAGGAGTATCAGCACCGACATCACTCACAAAAGCCAAGTATGTCAAACACCCCTTCCCAACCATCCGTTGGGCCTTCGAATATGAAATCACCCTACTGGGAACGTAGTATAGAGAACCTCCTCCACTCAATCCTAAGTAACCCCGACATTGGCAACGTCACGGTCTTGGTGTGACAATTGAAAATAGCATGACATGGGACAGCCAATCCATACCTAGAATCATGTAGAAATCAACCATACTAAGCAATAAGAGATCAACTCTAATCGCCAATCCTCCAATAGTCACCACACACGACTAATACATACGGTCCACAACAATAGAATTGCCCACCAGTGTAGATACATGAACAGGTAAAACTAAGGACTCATAGGGCATATTCAGATAACGAGCAAAATATGATGATACATATGAATAAGTGGAACCAGGGTCAAATAATGTAGAAGCATCCCTGTGGCATACTGAGACAATACTTGTGATCATTGTGTTTGAAGCAACGACCTCTGGCCTGGCAGGGAAAGCATGGCATCGAGGTTTGAGCCTCCCAAACCTCTAGCACCTATCCAAGAAGTCCTGAGCATCCTCTGACTCAGCCCCACTGAATGATGGAGGTTTGAGCCTCCCAAACCTCTCTAGTCTCTTTTTGCTGCTAGTCACTCATAGTGGGTTCCACCTCGGCCCCAACAACTACAACCGACTGGGCTGGTAGTACCCTCAGTGTCTGAAGTCCCTGCACCATCTGCTCTAGAGTGCGGGCGGTTGGAGTATGAGCACCTCCCCCAGCCTGGGAAGTGGCCGGTGCGGCCTAAACTGAAATCGCTTAAGTAAAGCTAGTGCATACAGTCAATATCTGGGCTAGAGCCTTCTGAAGGTCTGGAATCACAATGGGCACAACTTGTGCCTGAGTTGGTCCCACCGACTCAAGTACATCTAGAATTTTCTCCTGAGTTGGAGCAACTGGTAGATCTATAGGTGCTACTCTACCTGCGGTATGAGCTGCACCTCGGCCTCTACCGCAGTCCCGACCCCTCGTAGCCCTAGCTGGAGGTACTGGTGGCCGTCCGCCCGATCCGGTAGCACGTGTCCTCACCATCCGTAAGAGAATAGAATAACATAAGTTTAGTTTCCGGAAGCATCAAATTCGCACGACAAGAATATAAGATAGTGAAGTTTTCCTAATGGTTTGGCAGCCTCTCGAAGATAAGTACAGACGTCTCTGTACCGATCCGCAAGACTATGCTAAACCTGCTAATGACTCGTGAGACCTGTGTAACCTGGGCTTTGATACCAACTTATCACAAACCAAAATCTCATATGTCTTGATGACGCCTATCGCAATACTAGGCAAGGCGACAATTCACAAAACCATAGATCTTTAAGTTTAAAACATAATGAAATAAGCTTAACAGTGAAATCTCTTAATAACTGATAAGAAAATACTTCAACTTAATACAAACTTTTCCAAAATCCGGGTGTCACTGAGTACACGAGAATCTAAATGATAACATAGTCTAACTGCTAAGACACTGTCTAGAAAGATAGAATAGAACTAATAAAATTGAAAAGGAGGAGAGTAAAGGTCTACGGATGCCAAGGCAGCTACCTCAAACTCTTCGAATAGAAAAAGCTCCAATGCTAGCAACCTCCGTGCTCAGAAGTACCTGGATCTACACACAAAGTGCAGAGTGTAGTATGAGTACAACCGACCCAATGTACTCAATAAGTAACAAGACTAACCTTGGGCTGAAAGCAGTGATGAGCTTAGATAGTTACAGTCCAAATCCAGATGTATAACAGTAATAATTTAGAAAGATATCCAATAATCAATTTATAAACAGTTCAGAAAATGTAGACATGCTTTCAAGTAATTGACAGTTTAAGCTTATCACGGATACAATATGCCAAGAATGACTTATATGAGGAATCTTACATCTCTATATATATATGTCAAAAGTGCATGCCATATGTAATGCATCACAATAATCTCACGTACTCACACTCTCAGAGTACTCAACCTGACTGTCTCAACTTTCACTTATCACGCTCAGTCACTCAGCACTGTACTGTACCTGTGCTCACTGTTGGCATGTCAGACTCCGGAGGGGCAGATCCTGCCCAAGGGCTAATAAAACCTTCTGCCACGCGTAGCCCGATCCCATCATGAATCGATATTACCTGCTGCAGCGTGCAACCCGATCCCATCATGAATCAATAATACCCGATGTGGTGCATAGCCCGATCCCATCAATATCACTCACAAACAGGCCCTCGACCTCACTCAGTCATCAATCTCTGCAGTATTTCAGGCTCACAACTCATGCTAATCAGCCCAAAACAACGATACATAATGTAACAATAAATGGTAACAGAGAATGAGATATGATATCCAAATTATGAATGCGACTGAGTGCATAATTGCAATTTAAGCAAATAACTCAACAGCAAAGGAACAACCGCTGTGGGTCCCAACAGTACCAGCACATAGCCTAAACATGATTCCTAACATAAATCACAGCTCAAATTCTCTAACACATAGATTAAACATGAATAATAGCAAGATTAAGTGACTACACAGTTTTACGGAATTGACCGAGTTATAATTATTACGGTGCACACCCACACACCTGTCACCTATCATGTGCATGTCACGACCCAAAATTCCACCACAGGCATCGTGATGACATTTAGTCTCTAAGACTAGATAAGCCAATTTTAATAACAATTCAAGCCATTTTTGTAAACATATAATTTAATACAAGTGTCGCAAGCAAGAGCAGAACAAATATAACAACCTCCCAAGACTGGTAATACTGAGTCACGAACTATAACTGAATACATGCAATGATCTCAATGATCGAATATACAATACTGTTCGAATAAAAGTTAACAGTACAATAAAATGGAAAGACTCCAAGGGACTGCGACGACCAAGTAGCTCTACCTTGAATCCTTGTGATCAACACACTAACTTTGCCCGAGTCTGATATCTCTAATACCTGACTCTACACAAAAATATGCAGAAGTATAGTATGAGTACACCACAGTCGGTACCGAGTAAGTATCAAGACCAACCTCGATGGAGTAGTGACGAGGTACAGTCAAGACACTCACTAGTCAAATAACCTGTGAACTATAGCAGTGATAGCAACAAAAATAGCTAGATATATAAATAGCAAGGCAACAAGAACACCATAATTATTACTCAAACGAATAAGGAACACAAGCATAATCAATTAAACAAGTCCTTCAAATATAAATCTTTCACATATAATTCTTTAGAATAAATACCTTCCGAATATATTTCTTTCAAATAAATATCTTTCGAATATAAAATTCTTTCAAATAAATATCTTTTGAATATACTTCTTTTAAATAAATGTCTTTCGAATATAATTCTTTCAAATAAATATCTTTCAAATATACTTCTTTAAAATAAATGTCTTTTGAATATAAATTCTTTCAAATAAAAGTCACTCCGTGACACCTTATTTCATAATCACAAAATACGGGTCTCAGCCCGCTTTCATATTTTCGTAACACGGGTCCCAGCCCACTTTCAAGTTTCCAAGGCACCTCCTGCCCATATTTCTATCAAAATCGCACGGACAACTCACATGCCAATAATAGAATCATCATATTTTCCCCGACACATCGTGCCCACATTTCATATCTGTTGCGGCGTGCAACCCGATCCCATATAGCATTAATCATACCTGTTACGTCTTGCAACCTGATCCCATATAACATAATCTGCCGGCAATAGCCACAGGCTCACGATTTCAACATAGATCAGACTATTATCAAGTTTACTGAAACAATAAGACAATTTGCACAAGATATAAAAATAAAACAAGGAAAATCACTATATCACATGAAAATTACCGACACAATAACCCTACATCATCACATAAGAATTACCAACATATCATCCCTGACAATAGCCACCCTTATCTCTCCTATAATAGCCTCCCTTATCCCTCCGCCCTGACAATATCAATAGCCACCCTTATCGCTCCTATAGTCACTCTTATTGCTCCTATAATAGCCTCCCTTATTGCTCCGTTTAATAGCCTCCCTTATCACTCCGTCCGGAAAATATCCCAACACGCATAACAACAATGAAATGCCAGCCTTATACCTGCAATATTAACAATGGAATGCCACCCTTGCTGTACAACAGCAACCTAAATCACAGAACAATTGACACAAAGGATTATCACAACAACACCACATAATCAACTCGTAAGTACAAATTGCCCGTAGGCCACAACCTTTTCAAGAGTACAACGTAATCAATTAAATTTTACAACAAATAGCCCCAAGGCTCACACAACTTATGTAAAACCTCATAAAAAATAACCAGGATGGAAAAATAGCTCAGCATAGGATAATGCCTTCTTAAATCCAAATTTCAGATAAATATACAAATGCCTCTTTTTAAACTTATTTAATTAATTATTTGCAGATGAAAAATTCATAATTTAATTAATTTCAAGAAATATCAAATCAACAAACCCACATAATTCACATAAAAATCCAAGTGGAAATCACCCCAAATTATTATATAAAATACAAACTCGACAAACAAGGAATGCGGAATGACAAATCAAGGGTTTACTAAGTTCCAACAATTTTTCAATTTAATACATAATAGTGTCTACAAATTTTAACCGTTATAAATTGCACATATAAACCAGGTATGTACTTGTCACCTCACGTACATGGTTTTCAATCACACAATTTCTACATAAGACTCAATGCCTAAGGAAAAATACCCCCATACAAGGTTAGGCAAGATACTTACCTTTTTGAAGTTAGACCAATATTCCAAATATTCTACTTGCATGAAATAACCTCCGGACAGCTCAAATCAATCCAAATCAATTTCATAACTTCATTAAAATTCATTGGAAAAAATTTCGGATAATAAAATACCGACTTAAAATTTTACATTAAAAAGTCAACCAAACGTCAACGCGGTGCCCACCTCTCGGAACCCGACATAAATTTTACGAAATCCGAACACCCATTATGATATAAGTTCAACCATACCAATTTTACCAAATTCTGATAACGAACCGACCTCCAAATCTTAAATTTCTATTTTTGAAAGATTTTGTAAAAATTCTAATTTTTTTCCATTTGATTCACTAATAATTGATGAAAATAACCATAGAATCATGAAATATAATCACTTTCGGATATTGAACACTTACCCCAATCAAGCTTGTGAAAAATCTCTCCAGAATCGCCCAAAACTGAGCTCAAAAAATCCAAAAATGAAGAAAATGGCCAAACCCCCAAATATATGTTTTGTTCAGGGATTTACCCTTCACGATCGCAGAAAATTCTTTGCGATCGTGAAGCACAAAATTTTTCCAGAACAATTTTACTCTATACGACCGAGGCCATTGTCCCATGATTGTGATGAACAAATTCTATTAACTCTTCCCAAACTATTCTCAGATAGCATGTAGTGTAATAGCCATAACTTGTTGTACCAAACTTGAAATGAAAAATAGTTTAACTTTAAGAAAACTAGACATCAAGACTACAACTTTCATGTTTTGATAATCTCCCCGTTCCTTGTATATTGCGAGATATAAGCTTCCAAAGTCAGTCCTGACCAGCAGAAAGTTCTTCTTCGCGATTTCCAAACCCTTCCCCGACAGCCAGTAGTATATCAACCATAACTTTTTGTATGCAACCTTAAATGCCAAAAAATTTGAATTTCTGAAAAATAGACACAAAGCACTACAACTTCCATTTTTGGATCATCTCCAATTTTCTTATAGATTGCAAGATATAAGCTTCCAAATTTGGGTTAGTGCAACAGAATTTCTTTCTACACGATTGCGGCCCTTCCTTCCGCAATCGCGATTCACAAGGCCTGGATTACACTTTACTCTTCACGATCGCATCCCAGACCTCCGAAATCGCATAGCACACTTCCGACACCAGTTAACAACTGTTCCAAAAGGCCTAAAAGTGGTCCAAAACCACCCCAAAACTCATCTGAGCCACTGGGGACCCCGTTCGACCATACGAAGCTATTGAGATCATCCAAATCCTATTCTGGAGTCGTTTTCTCAAACGTCAAACTCTGATAAACTCTTTTCATTTAAGCTTCAAAAATTAAGGACTGTTCTTCCAATTAAATTTTGAATCTTCTAAAAATGAAACTCGACCACATACGCAAGTCATAATACATATTACGAAGTTGCTCGGAACCTTAAGTCGTTGAACGGGGCGTTAATTCTTAAAATGAAAAGTCTAGTCGTTACAGTGCGTCACCTCAACACCAACCACATAACACGTATTTAAGGGATTCAAACCCTCAGAACCTAGTTTAGAAGTGTTACTTACCTCAAACCGTGCAAAACTCTACTTTCTCGAGAATCAGCCTCTAAACGACTCGAATCTAGTCATAAACAACTCAATACATCAACAAGAGCTATAGGAATCAATTCCATATGAATAAGCTAAGTTCTTTAACAAAAGTCAAAAAGTCAACTAAAAAAGTCAACCCTGAGCCCACATCTCAGAATCCGACAAAATTAACAAAATCTGAATACCGTTCAACCATGAGTTAAACCATACCAAAATTATCAAATTTCGATACCAAATCGTTCAAATCTCCAATTATTACTCTCCAATACACGGGTCAAAAAAATCCCTAATTTTCACTTCAAAAACACCAAATCTATTGGGGAAATTCAATGGGTATTCAATATAATAGATACAAACGACCAAATGTTGCTTACCTATCAAAATCTAGTGAAAACCCCTTCAAAAATCGCCTTAATCGGAGCTCCCAAAGTCAAAAAATGAATAAAATCTCAAAACCTTTCGAAATATATGCACTACCAAAGCATTTCGCACTTACGAAGCAAGAGGTCGCATCTGCAACGCTGCTTCGGCGGCGAAAATGTCGCTTCTGCGAAGTCCACTAAAGCCCCGGCCTAGCGCACCTGCGGTTCCCTCTTTGCACCTGCAGGACCGCATCTACGAATAATCCCATCGCTTCAGCGATCAGCATCCCTACTGCCCAACTCTGCTTCTGGGGAATACCTTGCGCAGGCGCGCTTTCTCTTCTACGAATTTCTCCTCCGCACCTGCGCTTCCCAGCTCCCTTCTCGCTTCTTGCACCTGCACTCACCCAGCCGCACCTGCGGTGTTAATTTGCTGAAATAATGTCATGTAGCTGAAATGTAACATGTATTCTGAAATATGCAGAAAAAAATATATTAAATCATACACGCAGTTTCTTTCTTGAATGCCTCTTGAAATTGGAAAAATAAGTCAACACCTATCGCACATGATACAAGAACATTCTCCTCTTTTTGAATGTCAGACATATATTCATGTATCTACAATAACAAGTAAAAGTATAATGTAGATTATTTGTCGATAATTTAGTAATATGTTTAACCTATGTAAGTCATGTCATCAAATTGTATTAAAATTGTTCAAATACCTGTTTTAGTACTGTTGCCCAACACTTGTTAGCACTACTGCCATGATACTGTTGTGTGTTCTTCGCTTTGTAATGCTCATCATATTTCCCAGAACTGCCACTAATATGAAAGCAGATCTTCTGAAGCTATATCCTTTGTGAATGCTAATATAAACATAAATAGGGTAAAATTGTTTTCCAAAATGACTATATTTTAAATGACACCTTAGCATCGATGTTGGTATCCTGTTGACTATTAATTGCATGTAACATAATCTTGATGGAATCAGTGAATAGCTCTCACATGCTCCCTAATTCTTCAAAAACCTAGAAAACCAAAAAAGCTTAGCATGTATCTGACAATAAGAGGCTTACAGATATAAGAAGCCTAAAAATCTTGAATTAGGTACACTTCTTTCTTGAACAATCCAAAGTCTGAACCGACCTAAGGAGAAAAATAAAAAGAGTTAAACATATATTTGTCATAACATAAATTACAGAAAAAACTAGGAATATCATAAGTTGCTACCTTATCAACATGTTTTGCTAATTTTTTTAGTTGTTGCAGAATTGTCGATTTGTCATCTATTCCCATTAACTGTTTAGAGCCAAATGAAGATGGAGCATTTCTCGGATGCTCGGCCTGCGTTTAAGCTTCTTCAACCATATAGTCAACTTTGTCTGGCAAAGTCATTCTAGATAGTTCTTCCGGGGCTTCAATTATGTTGGTGAACTGAGTGAAAGAACAATATAAGGGAGTTAATCAACATATGTATATAACTTGTAGTTATATTATCTGTACCATAAACATGTGAAATTGTTGTGTTAAGTATGTTAATATATTGTGTTACCATTAACATATGTGAAAAAATTTACCTTGATCCATGATGGTTTGATCATCCTCTCTTCTAATGCAGAAATTCATATCTTGTTCTTTGTTGCTGTCCAGTTAAGGATACGGGGGATCGAATCACCAATCATTGTAGCAATATTTGTGTTAACTGTAGAGCAACACTCATACAACCAGATTTGCATAGCGAGCGGAAAACCTCGAAGAAGATAAAAATGCACAGATGGGTTTAACTTATGCCTAAGAGATTGAAGCAAATGTGTATAAGCATCTATATCCCATGCGAAATTTGCATACTGCCCTGAGTCAACCAAATAGACCCGAAAGTGGTCTATCAAACCATTCTTTTTCTCTTAAGGACAGAGGAAGAACTCTATAATATACAAAATACATAGCTTGACTATATCCTCGTCATTCACCCAACTACGGCTACAGACAATTTATTTCAAGTACGACTTCTCAACTTTTTCCTTGTTCGAAAAATAACTCCTTATTGTTTTACTATCATACTTAGGTGTGTAACCAAAATCTGTTACTTTTGTAACATATTTGAGGCCAGTAATAAAAGCAAACTCACTCAACCCAAAGTTGAGCCTCTCACCCTTTATCTCTCGTGGAAAAAAGTCAGACCCGGATGTGTTCAATTCATACTTCATCAAAAGGTGAAATGCCTGATTTTGGATACATAATTTGAGCATGCCAAGAAAGTGCTCAAAACATGTCTTCTCAAATAATATTTTCCCATTTTCAGACAATAATACCTTGATTTGAGCAGGAACAACAGGGTAAGATAATGTTTGAAACCTAGTGATGCCATAATCAACATCATGTGGTGCAAAAAATATCTGATTCTACATGAAAAGAAATAATAAGTTAATAAAACATGTTTAAAGACAAAAAAATAAAATAATAACAATACTGCTACAATTTATCTACATACAAAAAGACAGTAATACATTGCAGACAAATAAATTACAAATTAAAAAATAAATACAACAATTAAACTACAAATGAAGCTACAAAAAACTGACAAATTATGTTTAGAGCAAGAAAACTAGAAAGTAACCAACATTAAAACATTGGGGGAAAAACTACTACTAGACATAATATATAATTGTTTGCAGAAAATAAAATTAATATCTACAAAGAGAGCAAAAATTAACCAATAAAGCAAACTAAATCATGTAATACATACCACAACAAAATTATTTCAAAAAACATACAACAAATATACAATTTCAGAAATATGTAGAAAAATTGATAAATAACAAGATATATACACAATGCAGAAAAAATTTCTACAATAAAGGAACAACAAAAAATTAGATATCAGGATGAGCATGAAAACAACTTTTTAACTAAAAATAACAAACAAGAATTGTAACTACTACAATTTTACCTTGTCTAAAGACTATCTGGATATGTTTTTAGGAGGTTTTTGAACCTTCTTCCTTTTTAAAGGTTTGTCAGCAAGAGAAACTTTGATATTTTTGCAGACTTGGGAATCACTTCTTCTTCCATGAAATCGTCATCCCTTCCGTTTTACTGATTTAGCAGATGACGCAGCTTCAGTTAACTTCCCGTCATGCTTAAGTTTTGTTTGCGCCTATGCCCTAGTGTCACGATCAAAAATCCACTATAGGTCGTGATGGGGCCTAACGTCACCTTTAGGCAAGCCAACGGTAAACCATCTCAATAATTATTCATTTTATTACTTTTGAAATCATAAGATTTATTAAATAAAGAATGTAATGCAAAATCATGGATATATACTACTAGTAAGATGTAAAATAAAAAAGTGTTGATATTAGTGCAAAACCATTAACATCTACTAGAATATCCCAAAACTCGGTATAACAAGTACATGAGCATCTACTAGGAAGTACGGTAATAGTACAACATTTGTCTGGAATGTAAAATAGACAGGATAACATAAATGAACATCATGGAGACTCAGTGTGCTGCAGATCGTATCATGGGGTACGGCTCACCTTGAAGTCCCCTCAATAGTTGCGCCTAGCGCCCAAATGGACATCAGAGATATACCTGCACAATAAGTGTTGAAGTGCAGCATGAGTACGTAAATCAATGCGTACCCAGTAAGTATCTAACCTAACCCCGACAAAATAGTAACGAGGGACCGACATTGGCACATACTAGTGGTCCAATAAATCAAATATAGTAATGTAGACAAGTACGAAATACGGTAAGTAAACAATGAGAACAGATATAGGCAAATAATACGGTCTACGACAGAACAGTGAACACAATGTCCTCAAATACCGGATACCTACTCAAATGGAATACGTAATGGTCATAATCAAATAAACGGTCACATATCAAGTCAGGAAAACTCAAGAGTACGCGGACTCCTAATCAAGTATTTCGCACGATTCTATTGTGGCGTATGGCCCAATCCCATAATAGTACCGCTGAGGTATTCAACCCGATCCCATAATCGTGTACACTGCCGGTTGACCAGCACGAACCATAGATGCATCTCATAATACTGCCGAGGCGAAAGGCCCGGTCCCATAATGATACTGCTGAGGCGATCAACTCGATCTCATAGGAATATTGAAGACTTGACGGGTCACTGACACCACTCCCAAATATATGTGTGAGTTGTCAAATTCAAGAAACGTCCGGACAAATACATACAACATGGGAGAAATCTGTAATAGTAAGTGAAATCCCTACTGCTAATCAATTAGCTCTCCATACATCACGAATCGTAAGTCCGATACTTTAAACAAGTCTAATCTCGGGAAAAATGTATATTAAAGCAATTAAACAGGCAAGAATAAGTCAAATATTATAATTAAAGCATGGTGTGAGTCTAAGTCTACCCGAACCAAATCATGAATTCTAGAATACGCATGGACACTCATCGCCTCATACGTGCACAACCCCCACAACATGTAATACATAGCAAATATAACACCTATGGGGTAAATTTCTCCTCACAAGGTTAGACATGAGACTTACCCCGCTTTGAAGTCCTATAACCGGCTCCAACGCCTCTCTAACACCTCAAGCCTATGCTTATCGATCCGAAACTAGTCAAGCGACGTGCGACCTATCAAAATATACCCAAAGACTCTTAGTTAATCAATTTATAAATAATTTTCAACTCCGCTCGAAAAGTCAACAAGTCAACCCCCAGGCCCACTTGATTACCTATGACACTACGAACGGAAATATATAATTATTCCTAATTTCATGTACGATTTCGTAAAAAAAAAAATCCAGGATTTCTATTTCTAGATTTTCTCCCAAAATCCCACAATTTCTACAAAATTCCATGTTTAAATCCATGTATAATCCTTGTATATAACTTACAACAAGTAGGAATAAGTTACCTTATGATATATGGTGAAAATGGTCTTCAAGAATCACCCCAAATAGCCCTACATGTGCTCCAATAACTTACAAGTGAAGAAATAAACTCAAAATCCCGAAATTGGATACTTTATACACCTGCCAGGCCTCCTTCTTCGCGATTGTGGCTAAAATCCCGCGATCGTGATGTACAAATGTGTGTTTTTTTCTTCACACAGACCCTTCGGTAAAATAGTCATAACGTTTAATACAAAATTCCGAATGACAAACGGTTTAATTTTCGAAAACTAGATTCAAAGGGATACAACTTTCAGTTTTAGATTATCCCCAAATTCCTTATAGATTGCGAGATATAAGTTCCCGAAGTCAGACCACTAACATCAAAATTTCCTTCTACGTGATGGCGGCCCTTCCTTCCGCGATCGTGATTCACAAGGCCTGGAAGTCACTTTGCTCTTCGAGATCGTGGCCCGAACCTTCAGAATCTCATTTCACACTCCTCACACTAGTTATTAGATGCTCAAAAAGACCTAAAAGTAGTCTGAAACTACCCCAAAACTCACTCGAGGTCCAAAGAACCCCGTCCAATCATTCTAACAAGTTGATATACCCTATATAAACTTGTTCAAAGGCTCAGAACATGAATTACAACATCAAAACTAAGAATTAAAGATCAAACTCAATTTCTTAAACTCTTTTAACTTTTAAACCTTTATGCTTCGCCGAACGCGTCCGAATCCTACTTAGACATTCCGGAATGACGCCAAATTTTACGTACAAGTCACAAATCACAATACGAACCTATTCTAGGGCTCGGAATCACAAACGAACATCAATAAAACCAAAGTCCACTTCAAATCAAACTTATGAAATTATAAAACCTTTAAAATGCCAACTTTCCACATGAAGCGTCGAAACGCTCTCGGACCACCCGATACTCTGCCCGAACATACGTCCAAGTCCGAAATCATCATACGAACCTATTGGAATCTTCAAATCCCGATTTCGAGGTCGTTTATTCAAAAGTTCAACAAGTCAATTCTTCCAACTTAAAGCTTCTGAATTGCGAGTTATCCTTACAAATCAACCCCGAACTTCCCGAAATTCAAATCCGACTACATGTGCAAGTCATAATTTATGAAATGAAGCTACTCAAGGTCTCAAATCGCTGAACGGTACGCTAGAGCTCAAAACGACTGGTTAGGTCGTTACATTCTCTCCACTTATCATACATTCGTCCTCGAACGTGCCAAGAACCATTCCAGAGTTGCCCAAAATCACTATTTAACACCTCATGCGCCTATCCGTGCCACCACAACCCATATGAGTACATTAGCTCAAGCCATATTAAAGATCCTTCTTACTACCTTAACCCACAAGCATTAGAACCAAAGTCCAACATTCAGAATTCTCTACCATGTCCGTTTCTAACATACGAACACCGTATCAATCTCAACCCGTTATACAAAAACATGATCATGGACCCATGCTGAAATCACACAATGCACCACACAATTCCTATATTCACAATAACATCCTCCAACTACAATTACTGCAAAATTTATGAATCAGATACCCGTAATATACCTCATAACACATATAAAACTAGTCTCAACCCTCACAATACTATAACGATGAAAGAGGTGTGCAAGAACTCATAACCGCCCCTCAAAGCAATAACTCATAAAGTCTCTCCGCTTGACAAGAACCATTGCCTTATTATGAATTGATCAGTAACATTTTCCTTCTAATATACATTATATAATTCCAATTGCATTGATTTCAAGTCCAATAACCTAGTCTCACCCAGTACAAGTTGCTCGGGCAGTAAGCCACCTCAAACACCATCTAAGATCTCATACAATGCCGTCAACACGCTAACAAGCCACAACTCAAATAGGATCAATAAGAAAAAATGGACCCAAATCTAAGACTGTCTGGCCCGCGTAATGAATAAAACAACCAAACGGATGCTACGAACCTAACTCAAAGATAAGAAACAAAACACACAAATTAATTATAATGAGCCGTGCTCAACATCTCAGTATTGCGGCGTGCAGCTCAATCTACACATCATACCCGTGGCGGCGTGCCAATAGATCCACACATAACAATCAATAAGGAAATACTACTAAGCCAAAATTCTCATACCCACAAAATGCCTGAGTATAGATCACCAGCAAGTCAAGTGCATAAACACAATCCTGGGGAGATAGATAGTGTCATGCGCTACACAATGCCAAGCACGACTAAGGTGAAATAAACAACCATCATCTCGGGAGCCATATCGCTTATATAATATCATAACTACACAGGGTCACAACAAATGTGTGAATAATCAAATTGCCTCACAATCCACATGGCATAAGAGAGTAACACATGAAATAGACGGCAACAAGAACAACATCCACTACGCCCGAAGACTCATCCATAAGCAATGCTATGCTGAATAAGCATATCTGATCTGGTTTAGAATATACACTCACATTAGGCCTACCAATGAACCTCAAGCTGATTTCGATCATCCCATAATGGGCGAATAACCTTCCAAAGATCCACAATGACCCTATTCATGACACATACGATCAACCATCAAATCTAGAACAAACTTCCACAGTCCGCAACCAAGAAATAGAGCATCTCTCATACATAAGCTCTCCTATCAGCGATAGTACTAGAATCTCCATACCTGATTTCAATCTCTGTCCCTTAAATGGCTGACACACCACATTTATATGATCATGCTATGGGAGATACTCTCACGACCTTCCGCACCAGGTAGCAAAATCTACACATCCATGCCACCAACTACACTATTTCTATAATGCGAATTAAGAATCCACAAATCAACACACAATGCATCTTCCATAGAACACCATTCTTAGGCGACTCAAAAATAGCGCCAGCGTACTCTGAACAACTAAAATCTCTCCCCAGCTCTTCCGAGCTCGTGATATTCTTGTCAAAATAGGATCACAACCTTAATCCTCAAATTGAAATTCCATATCGCTCACTGCACCTATCATACTGCTGCGTGAGAGTACAAGAATTTCATAATAACCCTTGAACTACCAGTAGAATAAACACTTTATCGGCTAGAAACCTTTCACTTAACTCATTTCAGAAGAACAATTACAACACGCTGCCAAATTCCCAAATCACAAAAAATGCAACGTCAAGTCGTAGTCTAAACCGCCATAACTCTTCTGGGATCCATTTACACATAACAAAGCCATCACAATCAAATACCTTCAAATCAATCAAACTATGGTGGCTGTCAAGCCCGCACATACAACCACGAATCACTTGTATAGCCTTACCACACCGAAGGAACCGATCATTTCCACAACCATGCTGATTCAAACCACTACTAATTGACTCAACTTCATCCGATTTACTCTTGACTTGCCTTCGAAATAATAGCTCGACGCAAACACACAACGTACCTCAAACAAGACTCATCCTGAGTGACCTAAATTACGAAACCATGTCGTCTCAATGCCCATAAGCCATTTTATACCCTCCTCATGCACTTAGTAGTATGTCTAACTGATACACCCATTCTGAAAGATCTTTTGCGAATTTGAAGATGTTTCTCCCATCTTTATAACACCGCACCTTAGACCCTGATGCTAACATAAAAATACTCAAAGGAGACGATAATAATCCGCCCTCACAAGCAGGGAAAGACATCATGTACCACATTTGTAGCATCTCCACAACTCACAAGTGCCCAACTGATATCAAATGCTCGACATCGCGTAAGAATGAGTAGGAAGGAAATGAAGACATAAGCTTCAATGGAATCAAATCGCACGACGAGGAATCAGGAGGGGAAGTTCTCCTAACAGTCCTGCAGCCTCTCGAAGATAAGTATAGACGTCTCCATACTGATCCTTAAGACTCTACTAGAGTTGCTCATGACTCCTAAGACCTAAGTGAACCTAGAGCTCTGATACCAAGCTGTCACGACCCAAAGCCCACTATAGGCTGTAATGGCGCTCAACGTTGCTGTTAGGCGAGCCAACAGTGAACCATTATGGATACATACAATATTAGCAAGATGTAAAATAAAAACGTGTCTATATTAGTGCAAAACTATTAACATCTACTAGAATATCACAAAACTCGGTGTCACAAGTACATGAGCATCTATTAGGAAGTACAGTAATAATACAACATTTGTCTGGAATGTAACATAGACATGATAACATAAACGAACATGATGGAGACTCTGTGTGCTGCAGATCGTACCATGGGATGCAGCTCATCTTAAAGTCCCCTCAATAGCTTTGCCCTTGTGCCCAAATGAACATCTGAGATATACCTGCACAATAAGTGCAGAATTATAGCATGAGTACGTAAATCAACACGTACCTAGTAAGTGTCTAGCCTAACCCCGAAGAAGTTGTAACGAGGGGTTGATATTGACCCTAACTAGTGGTCCAATAAATCAAATTTAGTAAAGTAGACAAGTACGAAACATGGTAAGTAAACAATAAGAGTAGATATAGGCAAATAATACGATCTACGACTGAACAATGAACACAAAGTCCTTAAATACCGGATACCTCCTTAAATGGAATACATAGTGGTCATCACTAAATCAATGGTCACATCTCAAGTCTGGAAGAATCATGAGTATGCGGACTCCTTATCAAGTATTCACACGATTCTGCCAAGGTGAGCGGCCTGATCCCATAATAGTAAAGGCACGAATTTCTGTCATGGCGTACAACCCGATCCCATCATAGTACCGCTGAGGTGTTCAACTCAATCCCATAATCGTGTACACTGCTGATCGACTGGTACAAACCATAGATGCATCTCATAATACTGCCGAGGCGAATGGCCTGGTCCCATAATGATGCTGCTGAGGCGATTAGCCTGATCTCATAGGAATAGTGAAGACTAGACGGGTCACTGGCCCCACTCACGAATATATGTGTGAGTTGTGAAATTCAAGAAAACCTCCGGATAGATACATACAACACGAGAGAAACCCATAATAGGAAGTGAAATCTCTACTACTAATCAATTAGCTCTCCATACATCACGAATCGTAAGTCCGATACTTTATGCAAGTCTAGTCTCGGGCAAAATATATATTAAAGCAATTAAACAGGCAAGAATAACTCTCATATTATAATTAAAGCATGGCGCAAGTCAAGTCTACCCGAACCAAATCATGAATTCTAGCATACGCATGGACACTCGTCACCTCATATGTGCGTAACCCTCAAAACATGCAACACATATCAAATATAACACCTACGGGGTAAATTTCCCCTCACAAGTTTAGACAGGAGATTTACCTCGCTCTGAAGTCCTATAACCAGCTCCAACGCCTCTCTAACACCTCAAGCCGATGCCCATCGATCTGAAACTAGTCAAACAACATGTAAACCAATCAAAATATACCCAAAGAATCTTAATAAAACAATTTATAACAATTCTCAACTCCGCTCGGAATGTCAACAAAGTCAACCCCCGGGCCCACGTGCCCGTATTCCAAACTTTTTCGAAGACAAACATTACCCATGGCACCACAAACTCAAATATATAATTTATTCCTATTTCATGTCCAATTTGTAGTAAAAATCCAAGATTTCCATTTCTAGATTCTCCTCAAATCCCACGATTCTACAAAATTTCATGTTTAAATCCATATATAATCCTTGTATATAACTTACAACAAGTAGGAATAACTTACTTTATGATATACGGCGAAAATGGTCTTCAAGAATAACCCCAAATCATTCTACATGTGCTCCAAGAACTTAAAAGTAAAGAAATAAACTCAAAATCCCGAAATTTGGATGCTTAATACACCTGCTAGACCTCCTTCTTCGCGATCGCGGCCAAAATCTTTTGGGTTTTCTTCTTCAAAGACACCCTTCGGTAAAATGGTCATAACCTTTTGTAAAAACTTTGAAATAAAAAATGGTTTAATTTTTTAAAACTAGATTCAAAGGGATACACCTTTCATTTTTGGATCATCCCCAAAGTTAATATATATTGCCAGTCATAAGCATCTGAAATCAGACCACTGACAGCATAATTTCCTTCTATACGATCGCCGCCCTTCCTTTCGCGATCGCGATTCACAAGGCTTGGAAGTCACTTTGCTCTTCGCGATCGCGGCCCAAACCTCCGTGATCGCATTTCACACCCCTCACACCAGTTATCAATAGTTCAAAAAGACCTAAAAGTGATCCGAAACCACCCCAAAACTCACCCGTGGTCCGAGGAACCCCGTCAAATCATCCTAGTAAGTTTCTTTACCCTATATAAACTTGTTCAAAGGCTCGGAACATGAATTAAAATATTAAAACTAAGAACTAATGCTCAAACTCAATTTCTTAAACTCTCTAAACTTTTAAACCTTTATGCTTCGTCGAACACGTCTGAATCCCACTTTGACATTCCGGAATGACGCCAAATTTCACGTACAAATCGCAAATTACAATGCGAACCTATTCCAAGAATCGAAATTCCAAATGGGCATCAATAACACCAAAGTCCATTTCAAATCAAACTTATAAAATTCTAAAACTTTTAAAATACCAACTTTCCACAAGAAGTGTCGAAACGCTCTCGGACCATCTGATATTCAACCTGAACATGCGCCAAAGTCTGAAATCATCATATGAACCTATTAGAACCTTCAAATCCTATTCCGAGATTGTTTACTCAAAAAGCCAAACATTGGTCAACTCTTCCAACTTAAAGCTTCTGAATTGAGAGTTATCCTTCCAAATCACCCCCGAACTTCCCCGTGCGAGTCATAATACATGAAATGAAGCTACTCAATGTCTCAAACCGCTGAATGACATGCTAGAGCTCAAGATGACCGGTTGGATCGTTACACATAGCTTCATGAGGGGAAAGCGTGGACTTTCTCTCTAGTGTTGCATGTGGGGATTTCACCATTTTTTGGGTGAATCCTGTGAGAAAGCACCCAAATCAAATGTAGAAATTTCACCATCAGTAGATTTTTTAGGGCTTTTCCTCGTAGTTCCTTTCTTCTTTGAAGTAAGGGAAGGAAATTTTGATGAAGTAAGGATTTTGTAGGAACTTTGAGAGAGAAATCAGGAAATTTGAGAGAGAAAATGGAAAAGCTTTTTGATCAAATATGGGGGAAAACGTTAATGGAGGAATAGAGGTTCTGAAGAGTAGGGGTGTGGGCAGAGAAACGTGGGGGAGCGGGATATGTACATTAGATATTATATAGTGTGAATAAAGGACTTAATTAATATCTCATTTAATTCCTAAAATATATATAATTGGTAAATTATATATGTCCGTGTAATAAGTTGAAACTTGAGTAAGGAGGTTAATAAGGTTTCATATCGTGTATAGGAAGGTAAAAATCCCTAAGTGCAAAATCGAGGGATAGAGTCAAAATCCAAAAATATTAGGGTAAAGCAAAAGAGCTGGCAAAATCCAATAAGTTAGGGCAATCTACTGGGTCTAAATAATACCACCATAAGATGATTAGTCAACATATTTGAATAATCTTATACACAGTCGTGCTACATGATATGGGCATATGGGCCTAATACAGACTACATTGCACACTAGAGAATACATTAATCTCATGAATACATCTTTGAAATACAGTTTCATTCATACAATTTAAATTTCACACAAACTGAAACGAAATTATTAAATGAAGGTAACAAGATAGAAACTTCAACATGAATCATAGAATAGTGAAATCATTCAGTTTAGAGAACTGAAATAAAAACAAAAGAAATGAAGAAGACAGATTTTCTTTCGAGAATCCAAGAAAAAAGCCTGAAAGTATTCCCAAAAAGAGATGCAAAGTTCAAGTACAAATTGCTCGCTGGGAAAATGCATTATCTGATGTGATTTTCTTTTATCTTGTGTTTTTTTAGTCTTATTAACTACTCTATCTACTCGGATGATTTATAGTTCTAGAGGTTACACATAAACCTTCATTTTTGTCACTTCAACTGTCAAGATTTATATGGAAAAAATTAATTTTGTTGAATTAATAAAAGAAGATTGTAAATTATTATATACTAGTACATGATTAAGTTATAAAATTATTTTTTACACTGGATATCAAAGAAGAAAGATTCTTCAAAAAATAATAATGCCAAATAAAATGAGATAGTGACTAGACAGAGTAATATATTTCATATCAATGAGTGTAAACTTTTTAAAATTGCTATGATAAGTATTATAGGCGTCCTTAGAGGTGTCCGCTTTCTCTCTCTAGCTCCCATGCCCTCAGCACACGTTAGCTAAACGTAGGCCCACCGTGGTTTCATGGCTTGGGGATGAGGAAGAGCTCGCGAAAAACCTAGGTTGCAACCTTTAGGTGGTATTGGTAAGCCAGCTGAAACTCTCATGCAACCAGATAAAGCTCCAATGCCTAAATTGGTAAATACTCCTGTTCCATTGAAGGATACAAGGCATAAACAACAAGAGAGTGAATTGATACTACACGGACCTACTAAGAGATTGGATCTGAGTATTAGTCCATCTCTAAGAGATCGTAAAGACAAATCAACTAGGAAATTAGCAGACCTAGTGAGTATAAGCAAAACTACCCCAGATCTAGAACCAGCAATTGTGAAGAAGGGGACAACAACTGCATGGACCTCCCTATTTGCAGGTAACTGTAGTTCTTAGAGACTAAAACTATCTTTTGAAGGGAAAGTTGTTGTCCAGCTTGAAAAGGAGGATGTGGATAAGAAGATCTAGAAATAGAGATGCGCTCTGATTGTGTATGTAATAGGGGAAACTCCGGGCTATAACTACATGCATAAGTATGTAAAACAGAGCTAGAATCAAGCGGCAGAACCTGAGGTGTTTTACCATGATGAGGGCTACTATGTGGTCAGATTTCAATCTATCAATGACATGCATGAAGTCCAGTTTTATGGTCCTTACACGATTAACAACAAACATCTGCTCCTGAAATCATGGACTGCGAATTTTGATCTAAAAATGAACTTTTCACAGAAATTCCCCTGTGGGTGGTATTATCAAATCTCCTGATGAGTTGCTAGGGTGGCCAATCACTGAGTAGAATTACAAGTGCAATAAGAAAGCCTTTGTATGCAGATGGGTGCACATCTAAAATAAAGAGAATCTCCTATGCTCGCATGCTAATTGAAATCAACATTACTAACCCACTTCCCACTAATGTCTCTGTGTGGGAACTTGAAGGG
>MCJB01015042.1:127978-162037 GCA_002018475.1 Nicotiana obtusifolia
GGGGGGGGCAATTCGAACAAATGATAGAGTATGACTGGCAGCTAGACTTTTGTGATGTGTGCTTGAAAATTGGTCACTATTGCAAGAAACTTGAGGCTGAGCAGCCTAGGAGAAGGAGGAGACTAGTAGGCTATGCACAACCTGCCCCACAGCCAGTGGTGCCACCAAAGGTGACCCAAGAATGGAGAACAAAGAAACATGTTGATGTGAAGGAAAAGCCTACTGAGATTTGAGAGTCAATAAGTCAAATGTCGGTGTGTATGACCATCAAATACCTGAGCAAAGACAACTACCACTGGCTATTTATGAGGAGCAGCTAAAGATTAGTAACAAGGAGATTCACAATATGGATCGGCTATCCCAAAAAAGCCCTGAATCGAGCTGCATCAGGGAGTTTTCAGCTTTGTCTACTAGTGTTCAGAGGCTTAGCAATGCAATAGTGAAAATAGGTGGGAATGGGAACCATAAAAGCTTGCCCACAGCAGAAAGTGGGCCTCCTATATTATCCCAATGACCTGCTTAGTGTGAAATATTAGGGGTATTAATAAGAGATACAAGCTAAAGTTATATTTGAAGAATAAGTACATTAAACTAGCAGGCCTGCTTGAAACTAGAGTTAAAGAAACTAGAATTAATAGAGTATTCAAAATATAGTACTAGGTTGGCAAATGCAATGCAATTACCAAGTGCAGTGAATAGAAGAATATGGCTTACCTGGGATCCTAATCTGTATTGTGTGGATATTGACAGAGTAGAGGTTCAACTAATTCACTGCTTAGTCAAGGGAAGGATGGATGGGTTTGAAGTATACTTTACACTAGTGTATGGCTTTAATACTTTGGAACAAAGGAAGGCTCTATGGACAAGTTTGAATGACATCTCTATTCATATGACCAAACCTTAAATTTTAAGTGGTGATATTAATACCATGTTATACACACATGATAGGCTGTACAACAATCCAGTTATAATGAATGAAATGGTTGATTTCTCATACTGCATTCACACACTTCTCCTGAATGAGCTACCATGGAAAGGGGACTACTACACCTGGTCCAATAAACAACAGGGTGCAGACAAGATACTAAGTAGAATTGACAGGGTATTTGGCAATGACATCTGGATGATGAACTGTGACACTGTGTGCACTGAGTATGACACACCTCTGATATCTGATCACCTATGTTGATCACCATAAAGTCTGTAAGACTCAGTATCATATCACCCTTTAGATTCTTTAATGTCTGGGCTGCTCATGTGGATTTTGAAACAATTGCAGTGAGCATATGGAGAGGGAGATTAGTTGTTGATGAAATGGAGGACATCTGGAAAAAAATCAAGGCCCTTAAACCACTTCTCGAAAGAGTAAACAATGAAGCGTATAATAGCATTGCATAGAGAGTATACTGAAGCAGATTGTGTGTTTATTATTTAGCCTTGTTTATGCTTTAATTTGTGGAATTAATGATTTCAAACATTAGTTCATGCCTATTTGACATGGTCTCTACTTGAGATAGAGAGACTTAGTCTAGAAAAACTTGGCTAACAAGAAATTGGGTCAATCGGGAAGTTGATAATCCCAATTAAAGGGTTCAACCTAGAGATAGTAATAACCCGACTTGAGCTTTTATCAACCGTTTTGGTGCAATACTCATTTGGACTTGTGAAAAGCAAATTGGGCAAAATCACTCTCTGACCGAGAGGTATTGAGTGTTTATAGCTATAATACATCCCGATCAATAAAACAAGTATTAAGATTTATATCCCATTAGGCAAACACCTAAGCGATGGTCATAGCCCTAGGCTTTTTACAAAACTTGAAAAACAACAAAAACAATTTCTTAGTTTTATTTCTCAACTTGCACTCTTAGTTTTAAATTAGACTTAAAAACAATTCCAATTTGTGGAAGTATAAATTGATATAGTCAAATTCACAAACTACAATATATACTCCTAACTCCCATATATAGCTTCCTGTGGAAATCGACCCCGACTTTTGTTGGGTACTATCACTGCATTTGACCGTTTCGTAACCTTGAATTGAGGTGTGAAATTGGATGAGATCAATTTTTGGCGCCGTTGCCGGGGAGCTAAAAAATAGTGTTAATTATATATTTAGGTGTGTTTTTGGGAATGTCTTCTTTCCCTTCCTTGTTACTAACGTGTGAGTTATTGTAGGTGCAATAATGGCAAACAACGAGCCCGAAAACATAACTTTGGGGGATGTGGACGTTGAGGATGATCAAATGGATGAGGTCCCTCTTGAACCTCAAGCTAATAGACGAGGCCGAGCACCTCAAGACAATGTGCCCGCTCCACCCCCACCTCCACCACAAGCGGCTCCACACCTGGTGTTGCCAAATGAAAGGTATGCAAGTACTATAGTCCCTCCCCGTATTAGGGCGGGCAACTTTTAAATAACCAATATGATGCTCACTTTGCTCGAGCAACGAGGGTTCTTCACCAGTGCACCGGGTCAAAATGCATATAAACACTTGAACGAGTTCGTAGATACGTGTTGGGGGAGTAAACAAACAAATGTCTCCGAGGATGCTTTAAGGCTAAGGCTTTTTCCCTTCTCTCTAAGGGGAAAGCTTTAGATTGGTTGGAAAGTTTGCCAAATCATTCCATTCATACTTGGGATGAATTAGCGTTCTCTCCCGGGCACATGACTTTTCTTTGGGATGGAATTCTAGCATTCAAGTAAGAGCCCAATGAACCACTACACGAGAGGGGAAAGGTATAGAACAATAGTGAAAGAGTGTCCCAAAAGGATATGACGGAGAACATGATTCAACAAACTTTTTATCGGGGAATCAATACAAGCAACCAATGTGTAGAGAACCAACTTGTCGATGGAAACTTCATGACGACGCCATATGTGGAGGCATGTGATATCTTGGATGAGATGGTAGATACTTGCCAGCGTGGCAATCTCGGGCTAATATTCTACAATGTGATCCTAATGTGATTCTTCTTCACAAAGAATTGCATGACCATGGACAAGCCATAGACGAGTTGACCACCACCATGAACCAATTGGCAAAGGCTCAACTTCAACAAGTGCAAAACCCGAGGCAAGTCAATCCAATGGAGGGAGTAAGTATGATGGTGAACAAGCGAAGAACAAGAAGTCCATAAGTGCAACACAGAGTGGACAATTTTGTGCAAGATGATAATGGATTTGATCATGATGACTCTTACGATGACCAAGAAGAAGAGGTCCAATATGTGAACAACTTTCAAGGGCAAAGAAATAACTTCCAAGGCCCTAGCCAACAACAATGGAGACCTCAAAATAATCAAGGCAATTGGAATTCTCACAATCAAGGTAATTGGAGTGGTGGAAACAATCAAAGTGATTGGAGTAACAACAACAATCAAGGCAATTGGAGTGAAGCCAAAAATCAAGGGAATTGGCATAACAACAATAACCAAGGCAATTGAGGAAACAACAATCGAGGCGGGTGGAATAACAATCAAGGAAATTGGGGGTCGGGTTCTCAAAGGCCCCCGATGTATCAACAACCAAAAAACCCACCTCCTTATCCTTCTCATGGTCCTAGTTCTTCCAACAATGAAATGGGCTGTGTTGAGAACATGTTCAAGAAAATAATGGAGAAGAATGCTGATTCCGATACCCAACTTGCCTCACACAATACATCGATCCACAACTTAGAAGTGCAAATGGGGAAAATCTTTCAATCTTTAAATTCTCTTCCTAAAGGGACACTACCAAGTGATACAGTGGTGAACCCAAAGGGTTGGAACAACATGGGCCATGCCATGGCCGTTACTACAAAAAGTGGAAGAGATGGGAATGCACCTACCTCAAGTCAAAGGCAACTTGTGGATGATGAGCAAGTGGTAGAAGAAGAAGAGATCCCGAACAATGTGGTGCAAGAAAATGATGAAGTGCGGATTGATATTGATGACACAGTGGAAGAGACTCAAGAGGAAGTGAACCCGTCTAGGGATAATGTTATTGAAATACCGGAACCGGTAGTGCAAAAGGCTAAGGCACCATTGCCTAAGACACCTCCTCCATATCCTCAAAGGCTTGCCAAGAAAAATGGCGAGAAACAATTCAAAAGGTTCATTGACATGATGAAGAATCTCTCGATAAATGTGCCATTAGTTGAAGTCTTGGAGCAAATGCGCAGTTATACAAAGTTTATGAAGGATTTGTTGATAAAGAAGCGGTTGATGAATTTTGAAACCATAAAAGTCACTCATCAAGTGAGCACAATTGTGAATTCGATGGCTCCTAAATTGGAAGATCCCGGTGCTTTCACAATCCCTTGTACCATTGGTAGTGCCGAGTTTGTCAAAGCTCTTTGTGATCTTGGGGCGAGTATAAATTTGATGCCCTATTCGATTTTCAAGACCTTGGGAATTGAGCAATCAAGACCCATACATATGAGATTACAAATGGCCGATCGTACAATGAAGAGACCGTTGGGAGTGATTGAAGATGTATTGGTTCGTGTTGATAAGTTCATTCTCCCGGCGGATTTTGTTATTCTTGATTGTGAAGTGGACTATGAGGTGCCGTTTATTCTTGGAAGATCTTTCCTTGCTACGGGGAAGGATCTTGTTGATGTGGAATCCGAAGAACTCACTTTCCGGGTGGGTGATGAAAAGGTGGTGTTCCACGTGTGCAAATCTACTCGGCAACCGAATAGCAATGAAGTGTGTTCTTTCGTGGACTTGGTGACCAATGTGATTATTGATGATACAAGTGCCACGATTAATGTGGGTGATATGTTGGAGGTCGTCTTGCTCAGCTTTGATGATGACGAGATGGATGGCTTCATGGAATGTGTGAATTCTTTGCAAGGAATGGAGTCGTACAACTATGCACCCCGAAAACTTCCCTTGGATCTTGAAAATAGGAAAACTCCTCCTTCAAAGCCTTTAATTGAAAAGCCTCCTACCTTGGAGTTGAATCCAATGCCTCCACATCTTAGGAATGAAATTCTTGGCCCTTGTTCTACCTTACTGGTTATTCTTTACTCTTGTTTAAATAACGTGCAGGTTGACTCTACATTGGCGGTGCTCCACAAGAGGAAGAAAGCTATTGGGTGGAGTTTGGCGGATATTCGGGGGATAAGTCCGCATTTTTCATGCACAAGATTAACTTGGAGGAAGATGCCAAACCACCCATTGAACATTAAGGGAGACTCAATGAAGCCATGCAAGACGTGGTCAAAAAGGAAATCATCAAGTGGTTAGATGCCGGGGTTGTCTACCCTATTTCCAGTAGTTTGTGGACTTCTCCCGTGCAATGTGTCCCAAATAATGGGGCATAACAGTGGTCATCAATGACAAGAACGAGTTGATTCCCACAAGAGCGATGACCGGGTTGAGTGTGTGTATGGACTATTGCAAACTAAATAAACTCACGAGGAAAGACCATTTTCCCCTCCCCTTCCTTGACCAAATGCTTGATAGGTTGGCCGGTCGTGCTTTCTATTGCTTTCTAGATTGATATTCGGACTACAACCAAATCCTTATTGCCCCAAAAGATCAAGAAAAAATAACTTTCACATGTCCCTATGGCACTTTCGCTTTCAAGCGGATGCCATTTGGCTTATGCAATGCACCAGTGACTTTTCAAAGGTATATGATGGCTATATTTACGGATATGTTAGAGGACAACCTTGTTCTTCATGGATGACTTCTCGTAATCGGGGATTCCTTTGATGATTGTCTGGAAAACTTGGATAGAGTATTGGCAAGGTGTGAAGATACGAACTTGGTGTTAAATTAGGAGAAATGCCATTTCATGGTCGAGGAAGGCATTGTCTTAGCCACAAGATTTAAAAGAATGGCATAGAGGTCGACAAGGAGAAGATACAAGTGATTTCTAAACTTCTACCTCCAACTTAGGTGAAAGGCGTGCGAAGTTTCTTGGGTCACGCAGGATTCTACTGGTGCTTCATAAAGGATTTTTCTAAAGTGGTGAACCCATTGTGCAAGCTCTTAGATAAAGATGCTAAGTTTCACTTCAAGGATGATTATATGAGGGCCTTTGAATTGCTAAAGTTCAAGTTGACAACTACCCCCATTATCACCGCTCCTAATTGGAGTATTCCTTTTGAGCTCATGTGCGATACTAGTAATATAGCGGTTGAAGCAGTTTTGGGGCAACGCATCAACAAGGTTTTTCATCCCATCTACTATGCTAGTAAAACCATGAATGATGCCCAAGTAAATTACACCGTTACAGAAAAAGAGCTCCTTGCCATTGTGTTTGCAATTGAGAAGTTCCGCCCATACTTGATGGGTGCAAAGGTTATTGTTCATATGGATCATGCGGCACTTCACTATCTTATGAGTAAGAAATATTCAAAAGCTCGGTTGATAAGATGGGTGCTATTGTTGCAAGAGTTTGACATTGACATCCAAGATCGAAAAGGGAGTGAAAATCAAGTGGCAGACCACTTGTCTCGTTTTGGAGAAGGAGGGGAGGCTGCATGATAGCCTTGAAATCAATGACTCCTTCCCCGACGAGCAAATCTTGGCTATTTCAATGAAGGAGGTGCCATGGTTTGCGGATCTAGCAAACTTCCTTGTGTGTGGAATCATCCCGGATGAGTTCTCTTCAAATAAAAGGAAGAAGCTCAAACGGGATTTTCAAGATTATTATTAGGATGAGCCATACCTTTTCCGGATTTGCACGGATGGGGTAATTAGAAGATGTGTACCAGACAGAGAGCAAAATGTTATTCTTAAGTCTTGCCATTCTTCGCCTTATGGTGGTCACCAGGGCGGAGCAAGAACGGCAGCCAAAATGCTAAGTTACGGTTTCTACTGGCCCACTCTTTACAAAGATACAAGTGATATGGTTAAAAGATGTAATGAATGCCAACTGGCCGGTGGAATCTCGAAGAAGAATGAAATGCTTCTCATTATCATTTTGGAGATTGATATCTTTGATGTGTGGGGTATTGATTTCATGGGTCCTTTTATGAGTTCTTGTGGAAACACCTACATCTTGGTCACGGTTGATTATGTGTCTAAATGGGTTGAGGCCATTTCTCTACCTAACAATGAAGCGAGAAGTGTGGTGGCATTCTTGAAAAAAAATATTTTCACAAGATTTGGTACTCTGCGGGCCATCATAAGTGATGGGGGGTCGTATTTTTGCAACAAGGCTTTTGACACTTTGCTTGGCAAGTATGGTATCACTCATAAAGTTACGACTCCCTCTCATCCACAAGCTAGCGGTCAAGTAGAAGTTTCAAACCGGGAGATAAAGAGTATCTTGTCCAAAACAGTAAACGCTAACCAGATGGATTGGTCAAAGAAGTTTGATGATGCTCTATGGGCTTATCGGATTGCTTTCAAAACTCCTATCGGGATGTCTCCGTACCGGTTGGTGTTTGGAAAAGCTTGTCATCTTCCGGTAGAAATTGAGCACAAAGCCATGTGAGCTTTAAAGAAGTTGAATTTTGATTGGGATGCAGCTGCTAACTTGCGGGTTGCATATTTGAATGAATTGGATGAGTTCCGGTACCATGCATATGCAAGTTCGTACTTGTACAAAGAGAAGATGAAGTACCTTCATGACAAATACATTCGGAACAAGGAGTTCAAGGTGGGCGATCTTGTTTTGTTGTTCTACTCACGGCTGAAAATGTTTCTCGGGAAACTGAAATCTAAATGGAGTAGTCCCTTTGAAATTGTGGGTGTGACACCTTTTGGTGCATTGGGCTTGAAGAACAAAAATGATGAGTTATTCCGAGTCAATGGCCACTGGGTGAAACATTATTTGGGAAAAGTTGATGATGGCCATGTGGTGGCAGTTATTCATTTCAAATGATGGTAATCTGCGTCGTCCCGCGACGTTAAATCGGGCGTTTCTTGGGAGGCAACCCATGTTTCTTTTTCCTTTCTTTTCTTTTTCTGTCGATAGGTGTTATTTTTGTGCTAACTAGATTTGAAGTGTGTTGCAGGGATGAATATACATTACAGGAGTTGTGCCTGAAAAATTGGCTAAGTACGGAAAAAGTGTGGACCGCATGTATATTGTGCAGACCGCACAATTGTGATTGTTATAGCAAAAGGGAAGCGCGGCCGCACAATTCCTGTGCGGACTGCAAAAATTGAAAAAGGAAAATGAAAACTCTCTGAAGTTTGGTTTGTTAGAGAAATGGCCAAAGTGCGGCCGCAAACCAAAATTTGCGGTCCACAATAAAAATTTGCAGCCGCACCACAAATTCTGCGGACTGCAGATCGGCAAGGGCTTCTAAGCCTCAGGTAATAGAGTGCGGACCGTAGAAGGAATTCTGCGGCCGCACTCAGCCCTTTGTCCCTCAAGTCAGAACCATTAGTATAAATAGTAGACCTAGGGCTACTGTTTCTCTTTTTCCCTCTTTGAACTCTTCACAGTGTAAAAATTGAAATTTCGTGTTAATTAGCTGCTCACAAGAATTATTGATCACTAATCTCGTGTGCAAATTCATCTCTGGTATGCATCATCATCTTCATTAGCTTCTTTTAATTTTTAGATTTTGAGCAAAATTTTGAACCATTTGTCGGTGAATCTATTTGAAAAATCTTTTGGGGAGAACATGTAGTGGGTAGACTAGTAAATGCTCTAAGGGGAATGGGTAACTTGATTATCATGCTTAACTGTTAAAACCATGTCAAATTTGTGCAAAATTTTTAACCCTAGAAACTCTACTCGTAAGTGTTTTGAAACCTACGGCCGCACAAGAAATTGTGCAGTCCGCAAAAGTTGAGATTAGGGTCTTGGGTCAAGCATGATTCTGCAGCCACATTGAAAATTATGCGGATTGCAGAAATCCCATCGTGGCCACAGAAAAGTGAGTGCGGCCGCAAAACATCCCAATCTCTGTCTTCAAAGAGTTGGCATTTTGGGGAATCTAATATGCGGCCGCGATAGAAAATGTGCGGAACGCACTTCTCTTTTGCAGTCGCACTAATAATTATGCGGACCACAGATCCAATTTCGCGGCTGCAAGAAAAAATTGTGCGGTCCGCAATTCCCTTCCTGCGGCCGCACTTATAATTGTGCAGTCCGCACTCTACCACCCTGCAAGCATGTTTTACACTATATTTTTTATTGTCTTTCTAGTGTGTTGTTATATGTTTACAATTGAATTACAACTGACACCTGCTGTTGCTTGTTGCAGAAAATGGTTAGATCACGAGGCCGAGGAGATACTTCAAAGGGGAGGGGCGAACCTTCAAGGTGCCGAGACAAAAGTACTTTACCCCTCACCCTCCAAAAGATAATCACAAAGAAGGCTACAACCGGACGAGGAAGAAATACAAAGCCCTCTTATTCCAGTTCTTATGCCCCATCTAGGGAAGTATCGGAGGGAAACTCAGTTCAAGAGTAGCTGGCTGTCCAATCACAGTCACCGGGGAGGTACCAACTCCAGGATGAACCTTTCACATCACATAGCACCTCCGAGGCTTCGGAGAGTGCCAGTTAGGTTTCGGAGCCCTCCTCTACACCTGTCCCTGAGGCACCAGCGACTACAGTTGGTGATATTCCTGATGATGGCCGAAGGGGAGATACTACAATTGTCGGCCTTGAGAGGTCGAAGAAGAAAGAGGTCTGGGAGGATCGGTTCGTTAGTCTGGCTGCTTTTACTAGCTTCCATGGGTGGTGGCCAGTGGGGTCGCTCACTCTTGAGCGACAATTCCAATTGAAAGATCTTGAACAATATATTCCGTAAGCCTTAAGGCAGTTCTGACAGCAGAAGGGGTGGAGTTGGTTCACCCAGAGCATAGTGGACGCAAAGGAGTATCTTGTGCGGTAGTTCTATGCCAATGTGGAACACATAAAGAAAGGGACAAAAGCGACCAAAGTGAGGAATCTGAAGGTGTGGTTTGATCAGCACACCTTGAACACCTACTTAGGGTTCGACGATGTTGATCCGACACAGTACTTGGAGAAGCTGGAAATGGGAGATGCAGTTCGCCCATGTCTACCTGAGATTCTTGCAGCTCTGGGACCACCACCACCATGGATCACTGCAGGGGTTCCTATTCAGCGGAACACCCTAAACTTTGAGGCGAAGGGATGGCAGACCTTTGTCTACAGTAGACTAGACCCATGCCAGAATGAAACAATCCTTCCTATCCCGCGGGAAGTTCTAGTCGCCTCCATCATGGCCGGATACCCGATCAATGTGGGTGCCGTGATGTCGGCCAATATGTCTGTGGTCGTCGGGCAAGCTGATACCTCCTACCCGTATCCCAACACCATTACTGAGTACCTTACGGATGCAAGGGTGGAGCCAAGAGATTTTGATACGAAGGTTCGGGCTAAGAAGCCCTTCTCATGGTATTCTCTAATGGATGCACACAACCCTAAGAGAAAGGGTTAGTCGACTACCACCATAGGCCAGTTTGATGAGCCATTGATGGTAGCTGTAGAGACAGCCGACATGCCCTCTACTTCATTTTAAGGATTTTATCCCCGAAGGCTGCTCTATAGACAACGAATTTAAGGTCGAAAAGGCCTCCACACAAGAAGATCGGGGTGAGGAGGTATGGAGGTATATCTGTTCCATCATCAAAAATACGCTCCTAACGGTAATGGAGGACTACAAATGGGAAGGCAATGAAGTAGTCATCCCCGGCCTTGATGAGGACATCACCACGCATGTGGAGGGGTACTTAAACGTTTGTACGTACCCCTTCACACTTCGCCCAATGGATACGATAGTCCTTGATTTCTAAAAAAAGTACGAGGTCTTCCTCGGGCAGATCCAACGATCTTTATGGAGGATCGTGATTCTCCTTCATCACTTTGTCAACAACACGGAGGAACCCTGATTCACCATCAACCATCTGCTCAGCAACTACGGTCCCTGAATCTTTTGAGGTAGGTTAATCAAGATTGCATGTCGGGCAAAGAAGGCTCCCTTCTCCAACATTGACGAAGACAGGAATCGAAGCTGGCAGGGGAGATTCGTTCGGGTGAAAGACTGAAGATCTCATCCCCTCTGATTTCCTGTTGTTCCTTGAGAAGTGGAACCTAACACGTAAGTTCATCTCTACTTAAGTTGTTAAAATATCCTTTTTTTTTTCATCGCTCGGCTTTCCCGTTGTTCAGCGGTAGCTTGAGTCCCTAATGCAGTCCCCTGTTTCAAGGAGTGGGTTGATGGGATCTGCAAACAATTGACATACTCCGAGCGTGAGTGGCGCAAACTTTCAAAAGGAAAATGGAAGGCACGTTCCCATGGTGAGTATCCTTCTCCTACTGATTGAATTTCCCTTTCATTCCACTATCACATTGACTAAGTTCCTTTCTTCCTTTTATAGGTTTGCCCAAGCCTACTGAGCTTCGGGAAGTGGACGAGGACGAGCTCTTGTCCCCATCTGCAAAACCCTCTGCTTCAAGACAGCCTGCCGCCGAGGCCCCTGTAAAGAAAGAGGATAAAAAGAGAAGAAAGAGGTCCTCTGACCCCTCGGACGCTCCCGCTGAGGCCAAGAAAAAGAGGGTTATAGTTAGGGTTCAAAAGATTACCAAGAAGAGTACTTAGGCCAGGCTATTAGACCCTGATTCTCTTTTTTGGCTTGGGGACTACCTTGAAGATGATGACATGGAGTTTGTCGCCCATGAGCCGGCCATTGTTTCAGAAGAGCGAGCAGCTCCAAAGGAGGCGACCGTAAGGCCGAACCCTCTTTAGTTCGGGCGACCGAGGAAAAGCCTGTGGCTACTGCTTCTCGAGAAGCTACTTCGATTTCGAGGAAAGTTGCTGACATCATCGATGTTTCGGAGTCTCCGTCTCACACGGAGTCTCCTTTTGATGAGGCCCGGGCCGTCAGAGAAAAGCCGACTGACGCATCACGAGCCGTAGATGAGGCCCTCAACCTGTTGTTTGAAGGCATGGATGTAGGTGCACTGGAGGACTACTTCGGTTTTGGCCACCTGGAGATCCCCAAAAAGGCCGTGCTGCTGAGGTCAGCTAGGCCGAGCTCAAGTTTTAAGTTTTTCAAGCAATTCCCCGCCCCGAGCGCAGACCCTGACTGTAAGAAGACGGTCTTGTTCACGGTACCGGCAGATACCAGGATGCCATCCGGGCCAGTTGGCATGGCCAGCTACCTTCGTTCTTTCATGACTGATGAGGACCAAGCGAAGATGAACGAGGTGGATGCACCGGGCCATTTCAACGAGGCACAACAGGTGCTGAGCATGGTATATTTTCTTCCCCCACATCTTTAAAGAATCCATTTTGCCTTAGCGTATTTTAATAATTTTGACATTTTTCAGGCTTCGGTGCTTCACCATGAGAGCTTCCATCGGTCTCGGGTAGAGGTGAGCCATCTTGAGTTCGAGCTCAAGAAGCAGGTCCGACAAAAAAAAATGTACAAAGCTCTTTCAGAGTAAAAAGACGAGGTACTCAGAGACGACTCCATCCTTCAAGTCGAGCTGGAAAGAGCTCAAAAGGAGGCTTTGAAGGTGAAACGGGAACAAGCCCTGCTGGTTGAAAAGGTTAAAGTGTTTGAGATTAATAACGAGAGGCTAAGCGCAACTGCTAATGCCACAACATCGCAGGTCCAACAAAAGATAGACCTGATCGGGCAGCTTAGGCCGAAATGAATGAGGTCAAAGCCTTAGCCGAGGAGTTAAGGAGCATAATGGATCTCCTGGCCTCGAAGTGGGATGCCACCAAAGAGGATTTGGCATCGATCAAAGATCAGCTCCGGGTGATGATGGATAAAGCCGACAAATGGTCTCAGCTGAATGACGAGCTCCGAGCACAACTAGACCCGACCGTCACAGAATGGGATGCTCTCAGCCAGAAATACACTGCGTTTATGTCCAAGTTGGAGGCGGCTTCGAACGAGACCTTCACATTTCGAGATATGCTGACCCAGTATAAGAACGATGTGGAGGTGGCCGAGGCCCGTGTAATAACAAAGGCCGAGTATGTGAAGTGGCTGTCCTGGAGGGAGACTCTTGAGGAGATTCAATCTCGGGGGTTTGATCTAGCGGGTGAGATTTAAGAGGCAAAGAGGCTTGAGGCTGAGGCAAAAGAGAGATACCAGTCCGAAGGTTCAGGTAGAGAGTCAGGCTCCGGTGAAGACTAGGCGGGAAATGCCTGAGTTTATTTTTTGTTTTCCCTTGTATATTGTTTTTGGTTTTGGGGCTGACTCATAGCTTTTGGTACATATATAAAATAATTCTCTTCGGCTATATTGTGTCCTTTACTTTCAGCAGTGCTTATGCTCGAGAGTTATAACTTGTATTTTAGTCTTCAAAATATCCCATCGATGCCTTGGCATAGAATTTGATATAACTTAGACTGTTTGTCCCAATCCTCAGATTTGACCTCGACTGAGTAACTGCAAGGGTTAGTTCAAAGTGTAATAAACTACAAAGGAATTGTGTTCGTACCTTAGCATTAGTACCGCTTTAAGTGTGTCACATTCCAATTATATACCATTCCCAGAATCAAGCTTGTATGAGCTTTTCTCGATTATATCGGTGACTCTGTATGGTCCTTCCCAGTTCGGGCCTAGTTTCCTGTCATTTGGGTTCTTGGTATGCAACGTAACTTTCCGCAATACTAAGTCCCCGATTCGGAAATGTCGAAGGTTTGCCCTTCGGTTGTAATATCTCCATATGTGTTGTTTTTGTGCTGCTAGCTAGCTAGGATTGCTTCTCGCCTTTCTTCCGATAAGTCTAAGCTCGTGGCCATGGCCTCGTCATTTGAGGTCTCTGTAGCATACTGGAACCTTAGACTCGATTCTCCTATTTCTATCGGAATCAGAGATTCCGTGTCGTAGACTAAAGAGAATGTTGTTTCACCGGTGCTTGACTTCAAAGTTATTCGGTATGCCCACAAGACTTCGCGCAAAATTTCTTTCCACTTTCACTTTAAGTCTGTCAATCTATTCTTCAGGTTCTGGAGTATAGTTTTGTTTGTTGATTCCACTTGAACATTCCCATTTGGATAGTACGACATCGATAAAATCTTTTTGATCTTGTGGTCTTCATAAAACTTACTAACCTTGCCGCCGATAATATGCCTCCCATTGTCGCGAGTGATCTCTGTCGGTATCCCAAACTAGCATTTTATATGATTCCAGATGAAAACAGTGACCTCTTTTTTCCAAACCTTCTCGAACACCTGTGTTTCGACCGACTTGAAAAAATAATCGGTCATAAGTAATATATATTGGGCTTTGCCGGATGCCCACGGCAAGGGATCGACGATGTCTATCCCCCATTTTATGAACGGCCAGGGGAGAGGACCAGGTGAAGCATCTCCCTCGGTTGGTAAATCATCGGGGTGTACCTCTAGCATTCGTTACACTTTTGAACAAAGTCTTTCACATCATTTTCCATCTCGTTCCAGTAATAACTGGCTCTGATCAATTTCCGAACCAAGGACTCCGCTCCCGAATTGCTTCGTCAAGTACCCTCGTGTAGTTCCCTCATCACGTAGTCGGTTTCCCTCGAACCCAAGCACTTTGCTAACGGCCCGAGAAACAATCTTCGGTATAATTTTCCACTAACCAAGCCAAACCTTGCAGCCTTGGTACATAGGGCCCTCAATTCCTTGGGGTTCAACGACAATTTTCCTTTCTTAAGGTAGTCTATCTATTTGTTTCTCCAATCCTAAGTTATGCTTATTGAGTTTACCGGTGACCTTATTCTATCACTGAGTTCATCAGTTGCACTACTGCTCCAGAGTTGAAATCGTCGGAGTCGACTGACGACCCTAGATTAGCCAATGCATTGGCCTTGTTATTTTGATCTCAAGATACATGACATAAAGTTCATTTCTTGAATTGGTGTAAGGTAACTTGCAACTTATCCAAGTATCTCCGCATCCAATCCTCTTTTACTTCAAACATCCCATTGGCTTGGTTAATGATGAGGAGAGAGTCACACTTCGCTTTTATCACCTCAGCCCCCAGGCTCTTATCCAGTTCTAGACCTGCAATCATAGCCTCATATTCAGCTTTGTAGATTTCCTTATTGCATTACCTATGGGTGGTTTTAATATGATTCCCAATTCGGACCCTTTTGTGTTAGAAGCACCATCCGTGAATAGGGTCCAAACCCCCGAGCTAGTCCATGAGGTGAGCAGTAATTCTTTCTCAACCTCGAGGATCAAGGCCAGCATAAATTCGGTCATAAAGTATGACAAAATCTGAGATTTTATAGCAGTTCGGGGTTTGTAATCAATATTGTACCTACTAATTTCCACGGCCTATTTGGCCAGTCTGCCCGAGAGCTTGGATTTATGCATAGCATTCCTTAGCGGGTACGAGATCACGACACATATGGGGTGACACTGAAAGTACGGTTTTAATTTCCTAGATGCGCTCAATAAAGCGACTGCTAATTTTTCTAAGTGTGGATACCTTGTTTTGGCATCGCCTAGGGTTCTACTAACATAGTAAATAGGAAACTGTGTACCTTCTTATTCCCAAACTAAGAAACCACTTATCGCTACGTCAGAAACTGCCAAGTAGAGGTATAGCTGGTCGTTCGCCTTCATGGTGTGCAGAAAGGCGGGCTCGCTAGAATCGTTTTGAGTTTTTCCAAAGTTTGCTGGCATTCTAGGTCCAAGAGAACTCGTTCTTCTTCTTTAGTAATGAGAAAAATCACTGGCTTTTGTCAGATGACCTCGAAAAAATCGGCCCAATGCGGCTATTTTCCCGGTCAATCTTTGTACTACTTTGACGTTGTCAACTATGGTGATATCTTCTATGGTTTTATCTTGTCCAGGTTGATCTCTATTCCCCGGTTGGATACCATGAAATCAAGGAGCTTGCCCAAGCCGACCTCGAAGGCATACTTCTCCAGATTTAGCTTCATGTTATATTTCCTGAGTATGTCGAAGATTTCCACAAATGTTTCAAATAGTCCTATGTCGAAGATTTCTTGCAAATGTTTCAAATAGTCCTCTGCTCGTAGAGACTTAACTAGCATATCGTCAATATAAACCTCCATTGATTTTCCTATTTGTTCTTCGAACATCTGATTAACTAGGCGTTGGTACATTGTAACAGTAGGTGCTGAATTTATTTATAAAAGAAATGTTGCCCTGGCCCATCTGAATTTGGTTGTACCTGGAATAGGCATCGAAAAAACTCAGTATCTCATGCTCGGCCATCACATCGATCATTCGGTCTATGTGAGGCAAATGAAATGAATTCTTTGGGCATGCCTTGTTTAGGTCCTTATAATCTACACACACTCTAAGTTTGTTTCCTTTTTTAGGTACGTCCGCTATGTTAGATCGCCAATCCAGGTATTTATCTTCCCGAATGGAATCTATTTTCAAAAGTTTAGGTACCTCGTCTTTGATGAATGCATGTTTGATCTCTGACTGCGGCCTCCTCTTCTGTTTGACCAGGTGGAGTTTTGGATCCAAGCTCAATTTTTGGGTTGTCACTTCCGATGGTATCCCTATCATATCTAAGTAGGACCAGGCTAGACAATCTGTATTAAGTTTAAGGAAATCAACAAGTTTTTTCCTGAGCTCGGGAGTTAACCTCATGCCCAGGTATACCTTTTTATCCGATAGGTACTCGATCAATATGATCTGCTCTAATTCCTCGATTGTCGATTTAGTAGCATTAGTGTCATCGAGTGCTATAAAGGATCTCGGGACACTGTAATCATCCTCCTCATTTGTTGTGTGCTCCTCCTATTTTTCCGACCCGAACAGGGTCGGGACTGCTGATTGCTACTTGGTTTTTTTTTCTTCGACCATTCCCCTACTTTTTGATGTAGTGACCGTGGGCACCGGGATTACTTCCTTGATAGCGAACATCTCCTTTGCGGCCGGTTGCTCTCTGTAGATTATCTTGCTTCCTCCCGGAGTGGGAAACTTTAATGCTTGATGTAGGGTTGAAGGCACCGCTCTTATCCTGTGGACCCATGGCCTCCCGAACAAGGCATTGTATCTCATATCCCCCTCGATCACGTAAAATTTGTTTCCTGGGTGGTCTCGATAGTGTTTACTGGTACGGTTATTTCACCCTTCCTCATCTCGCACGGCATGTTGAACCCATTCAATACTCGTACATATGGTACGATTTGGTCCAATAATCCCAATTGCTCGACGACCCTCCATCGGATGATGTTGGCGAAGCTACCTGGATGAATTAACACATGTTTAACTCAAAATTTATTGATAAGTACGGATATTACCAGTGCATTGTTGTGAGGCTGGATGATGCCTTCGACATCCTCGTCGCTGAACGAGATGGGCCCCTCCGGTGTGTAATCTCGAGTGTGGTTTTTCCTTGTGATAGAACTTTGGTGCGTTTTATTACTGGCCCTTGTGGGACATCGACTCCCCAATGATCATGTTGATCACGTGTTGAGGCTCTTCCTACCCAATTTGCTTGTTGGCGTCCCTATTTTTGAAATGATTCATGGCCTGCTCACTTAGGAATTCCTGAAGATGCTCACTGTTGAATAGTCGAGCCAATTCTTCCCTCAGCTATCGACAGTCTTCGGTCCTATGACCGTGAGTACCATGGCATTTACACACCAAGTTATGATCCCTCAGCTATCACTGTTGTCTCCTTGATGCGACTAATGGCCGACACTATATTCGCAGCATCCACAATAAAGTTGTATTCCGATAGTCTCGGTGCTTCCCTACCCCCGAGTGATCTTCCAAAACCACTCTTAATCATTAGACCCCGGTTGCTTGGTCGTTGATCACTTCTCCTGTCATTCCTAGTTGGGTAGCGACAGGGTCCGTTTCCCCTTTTGTCCGAGCTATATGGCTGATACAGATCTCGGACCTGCGCGTGATTTTGGGTCTGCAACTGTGCTATTCCCACTTGTTGAGCTTGTAGAATTTCAAAAATCAATAGTAAACTAACTCCATCACCTTCTCCTTCGGGTGCTTCTCGAGCCGGTGGCCATGGTGCCCCACGAATGCTATTTTCTGGATCAGTTGGCAGGTTGATGCTGATCGCAACTTGTGAGTTAGCATCGACCGGGTTAGTGATTGGGACACCGTTAGGATCAACGGTGGGTACATTTTTTCTTGGTACCACATTGTTGTTTTTACCTTGGTGGCCTGACTCGACGCCAACGTTCAAGTGACAAAACTGAGAATTTAACATTTTTAGATTAATCGGAAATCAAACTCCAAAGAGCAAATATAAAATAGGGTGTGTTATGGAGATTCGTATTAAAACACCACTATTATCCTTAGCCCCACGGTGGGTGCCAAATTATTACCCAATAAATGAGTAACAATTGAATTTATATGCGGTTAAAGGATATGTGATTTAATTTTACACGAATGAACTATGAACAATAAATAATTGAATTGAAGGAAATAAGAGCGTCAAACCAAAGTAATGGATGAATAAATCTAGCTTCGCAATGCACGTTTGGAAATTGGTTCCGATCATCCCTCGGAACATGCTCGGTTACAACTTAATAAACAAGCAGTTGAAGAACACTTTGAATAATAGCTAAAAGATAAAAAAAAACTAACTTTTTTGCTTTGATATGCGTGTCAATAGTGGCCCTTAAAATATAAAAGTTCTCCCCTTTATATAGTAGGGAAGTTTCAATCATAGTACAAGTCTAAATAAGGTAAAGATCTTTGGCTTCTAGTAAACGTTATTACGCAGTTGATACGGGGCGAGATTTGCGCCGTAATATTCGCTGGGGGCGGATATTTCGGCCCCTCATTTGTTGTGTTTAACTGCCTTTCTCTTAACCCTGATTCTTCACTTTGCTCGAGCTCAATACTTGGCCGTGTCTGGTCTCGGGTGCACCATTCGTCCTCCCCGGGTTCTGGTCTATGGAAGCCCTCGGCATTACCCGAGGTCATATCGAGTCGCACTGTCTTCTCGTTTCTTTACCGGAAAATCGGAGGCAACTTTTATCTCTAATTTTATACACACTTGTTTTTAATAATTAGGGCATTTGTTTTTTATTTTGATTCTCCCTCCTCCATATATATCTATTCATTTTATCTTGTTCAAAACAATGTCGCTTTCTAATTTTAATTAGACTTTTTTGAATCAACTATTTCTCTTTGTTAAGTTTGATTGGTACATCACTCAAAGAGAAAGTCCTTTGTGATTAAAGGAATCAAGATACTTGCTTTGTGATGGTAGGATAGGGACTCATATTTTGGCTTTATTTTACCTTCTAATTACTACACTTTGAATGTATTTGAGCCTAAAAGTTAGTACTTTGTACTTATTTCATGTTTTATGCTATGTAGGATGTGATTTCTAGTTGAGAAGCAAGTTTAGAGCTAAATGGTTGATTTGGAGTTTTGAAGTTTGAGTAGAAACCCAAAAAATTAAATCGGGATCGAATTTGGGGGTCGAGGACTGAGTACGCATAGGAAAATAAAAAAATTTGTCAAGGGAATAAACAAGGATCCCACGTCATAATTTGGCATGGAAATGGTTGGTAGAAAATATTTCACAACTAATTGGTATGTCTGCCTACGTGGGGGACAAAGGTTGTTGGCCAATTTTGTTGAAATTTAAAGTCTCTGAATTCGCCCACTAACGCGACGCCCATCGAGTCGCGTCGTGCGACGTGTTTGTGTAATTTTCACTCAACTAATCCTATTTCGGCTCAGAGAGTGTATTTTGGTCCAGGCCCGCCATACTCGGTATAAATACACATTAAACATATTTTTAAAGGGATTCAACCTAGGAGAAATTTGAAGAGCTACCACGGCTTGAAGATACAAGATTTCATCAATTCTCTTGCCAGCAACTGGTGCAGTACGGGAGTCTGTATGGTTAAGTTTTCTTTGATGTTTTCTATGTTCTTAAACTTATTTGTGATTACTTCTCCATATCTATGGATTAGTTCTTCCCTAGGATTTTGACGGATATAATATTTTGAGTGTTGTTTGTAGATTTAACTCAAGTTTATTTGTTTGAATACGTTTATGGAACTTTGAATTGATTCTGAAATTTTTCATCAGTTTATTTAATCAAAAGAGGAATACTTTCGTGATTAATTCTGCATTATTTGGTTTGGTTTAATTTAGTGATTCTTCTAAGTAATCAAGAGAGCTTTTTGAATTGTTGATTAAACCAAGTTAGGAGAATACTCAAGAGACATTTTCCTAAAGACTAGCCTTTTAACGTGTTCTTGCATATCTTCACAGTGCTTAATATTAGTTTATTTTTTAGAGTTCATATTTAATCGAAAGAAGAATCATGACCTTACGTTTAAACTAACCATCGAGTGAATTCGTGAGAATCATTAGCGTCACGACCCAAAATCCAATATAGGTCGTGATGGCCTCTAAAGCCGCCGTCAATCAAACCATCGGTGATTAATCAACTTAGTTACTCATTTTATTATTTTTGAAATCATGAATCCCATTGAATACGTACTGTAAAATCCAGTACTAATAGAAAACCCGTGATTTTATTTTTTCAATTTCCGTATAAGGTATTAATTACAAGGTGAGATGATAATAATTACGCGAACTACAATAATAAACACGCAGTAGGCACCCCCAAAACCCGACTTCACAAGTGCATGAGCATTTACTAAGGTGTACAATAATAATACAACATCTGTCTAGAATGCAAATAAGACTGGATAAAATAAATAGCACGATGGAGACTCTGTGGACTGCGATGCGTAGCTTAAAATACAGCTCACATAAAGTCTCCTCAACAGCTGCGCCTATGCGCCAAGATGATCACCAAATGATCATGTCAGGTCCTGCACGTTTAATGTAGAAGTGCAGCATGAGTATGTAAATCAACGCGTACCCAGTAAGTATCTAGCCTAAACCCGGAGAAGTAGTGACGAAAGGTCAACATCGACACTTACTAGTGGTCCAATAAATCAATAGTGTAAATCATAAACATATAAGAAGCACAACAATAGTAGTGAGGTAAATCTATAACTAACACAATCTCCAAAAATTTCTTTAAACGATATTAGTTTCTCAATAATAGTAGTACATATTCCTGCCGAGGCGTTCGGCCCGCTCCACAAGAAAGAAAATGAATTATCTAATTACGAGACACAAGTTTACAATACAATATATGCACACAAGGTGAGTATAACCTTTACCGTTTCTCAAATAACTTGCCAACAACTCAAGGTAAGAAGGGTCGGCCTAATATATATGTATTTATTTCTAAATCAAGTTCAATTATAATTTATATTAATTAAGCCAGAAAAATAAGTTCAAATATTTCAAATATTACATGGTAAAGTCCTAAGTCTACCCGAACATAAACTTGCTTTTGCTAAGTACGGACTCTAGTCACCTCGTGCGTACAAAGCACCCACAACTAATAGCGCATAACAGTTATATCACCTAGGGGGTAGCTACCCCCTCACCAAGTTAGACAAGAACTTACCTCACTTCGAAGTTCCATAACTGGCTCCCACATCACTCTAACACCTCAAACCGATGTCCGTCGCTCCAAAACAAGTCAAACAATGTGCAACAATTAAAAATATACTCTAATACTCATAATAAATCAGTCATAACAATTTTCAACTCCGCTCGAAAAGTCAATAAAGTCAACCCTCATACCCACGTGCCCGGATTTCGAAAATTTTCGAAGATTATCATTACCCATAACACCACGAACTCAAATATATAATTTATTCCTAATCCCATATCCAATTTCGTGGTAAAAGTCCAAAAATACCAATTTCTAGGTTTCTTTCAAAATATCACAATTTCTACTAGTTTCCATGTTTAAATCCTTTGTATAATCCATGTATTTAACTTATAATAGGAGGAAATCACTTACCTCAAGTTGCTTGATGAAAACCCTCTAGAATTAGCTCCCCAAATTCGGCCATCCAAGTGGAAAATGAGAAAAATGAGAGCTAAGTCTCGATTTAAAGAACCCTTCTGCCCAGCGATAATCTCGCACCTGCGGCGAAAATGCCGCACCTGCGGCGTCTCTTTTGCGACCACGCCTCCGCTTATGTGGAAAATCACCCAAGCACGATGCCTCGCACCTGTGGAAACATTCCCTGCTTCTGCAACATCACAGGTGCGAGCCTTTTCCCCTCCTGCGCCTTCTCCCGCTTCTGCGCCAAATGTTTCGCTTCTGCGCTTGCGCAAATGCGACCAAAGTTCCGCACCTGCTACCTTTTTCCTGGCTAGCCTTCTCCGCTTCTGCGATGACCTCCCTTGCACCTGCGACCAAACCACTGCAGGTGCGATGACACCAGACTTCAGCATTTCCTCAAAAATAAATTTCAATTCGTTTCAAGCCCGAGGCACCTTAGACTCCATCCAAACATGCCAACACATCCCAAAACACGATACGGACCTAGTCGAAACCTCAAATCACGCCAAACAACATCAAAACTACGAATCGACGAACGAAACCTTTCTTTAAATTTTCAAACTTCACCGAACACGTCTGAATTATATTTAAACTTTCTGGAATGACGCCAAACATTACGCACAAGTCACAAATCACAATACGGACCTATTCCAAGGCTCGGAACCCCAAACGGACATCGATAACACCAAAGTCCACCTCAAACCAAACTTAGAAAATTCTAAAACCTTCAAAATGCCAACTTCGCACAATAAGCGCCAAAATGCTCCCGGGCGACCCGATACTCAACCCGCACATACACCCAAGTCCGGAGTCATCATACGAACCTATTGAAACCATCAATTCCCGATTCCGAGATCGTTTACTAAAAAGTCAAACCTTAGTCAACTCTTCCAACTTAAAGCTTCCGAAATGAAAACTTTCCATCCGAATCAACTCCGAACTTCTCGAAATTCAATTCCGATTACGTGTACAAGTCATAATACATGAAGTGAAGCTATCCAAAGCCTCAAACCGCCGAACGACGCGCTAGAGCTCAAAATGACCAGTCGGGTCATTACATTCTCCCCCACCTAAACATACGTTCATCCTGGAACGTGCCAAGAACTATTCCAGAGTTGTCCAAAATTACTGTTTAACACCTCGTGCACCTACCCATGCCACCACAACCATGTGAGCACATTGGCTCGAGTCAGACTGAAGATCCTCCCTATAACTTTAGCTAACAAGCCTTAGAACCAAATTCCAACAGCCGAAATTCTACACGAGACTCGATTCTAACATACGAGCACCGCATCAATCATTACACACTGTACCCAAACATGATCATGTACCTATGCTGAAATCACACCATGCACCACATAAGTCGTTTGCCTATAATAACATCCTCCAACAGTAGAACCTGCAAATTCACTAACCTGAAGCCCGTAGTATACCTTATATGCGCATAAGCCCTGATCCAACCCTCGCAATACTGCAACAATGAAAATGATGCGTAGAAGCTCATAGCTACCTGCCAAATCAATAAATCATGGAGTCTCTCCTCCTGACAAGAACCATTACCTTATTCTGAACTGAATAACGATATTTGCTCTTTAATATACCCTACATAACTCCGATCGCACGGATCCCAGGTCCAAAAACCTCGTCTCACCCAGTACAAGTTGCTCAGGAAATAAGCCATCTCAAACACTGTCTAGAAATCTCATATGACGCCATCAATGTGCCAACAAGCTACAAACTCGAATGTGATATATCAGCGAAAATGAACTCTAGAAAAGAACATCCCAGCCTTCGTAGCGAATAAACGGTCGACCACATGCTATGAACCCTTCTCAGAGAATTAGAAACAAAATACAAAAGAATAGATATTGGAAACCGTACTCAGCATCTCACTGTTGCGGCCTGCAACCCGATCCACACATGATACCATTGCAGCGTGCAACCCGATCCAAATAACATACCCGTGGTGGCGTGCCATCAAATCCACACATAATAATATACAAGGAAATACCTACTGAGCCATAATGCTCATACCACGAAATGCCCGAATATCGACCACAAACACACCAAGTGCATAATACAATCCCTAGGGAGATGGATAGCGCCACACGCTACAAAACCCAAGCGCAACTAAGGTGAAATAAATGACCTGCATCTCGAGAGCCATCTTTCTCATATAACACCACAAGCTACACGGGATCACAACACATGTACTAATAATCAAGCCATCTCACAACCCATCTGGCACAATAGAGTATTACATGGAATATTTAATGACCGAAATAACATTCAACGACCCAAGACTCCTACATAAGCAATGCTATGCCGAATGAACGCATCCGACCAGACGTAGAGCACACATTCACATTAGACCCACTAACGGACCTCAAGTCGATTATGATTATACCATACTGGGCCAACAACCATTCGAGGATCCACAATGGCCCTATTAATGACACACACGAGCAATCGTCCCAATCCAGAACAAACTCCCACAGTTCACGACCCAAGGAATAGAGCGCTTTCTAGGCATAAACTCTCACATTAACGATAGTACCAAAAAATCTCCATACTTGGTTTCAATCCTTAACAATCAAGTAACTAGCATGTCACACTTATACAAATTTCCCCGTGGGATACGCTCCCACGACCTTCCGCACCAGGTAGCAAAGTCTGCACCTCCACACCACTAATCGTACTAATTCTATAAAGCCAACCAAGAGTCCGCAAATCAATACATAAAGCCTCTTACACAGGACACCGTTCTCAGGTGACACTAAAGAAAATACCAGCTTACTCTGAACATCTGAATTCTTTTCTTCTCATCCGAGCTCGTGATATTCTTCTCAACACCGAATCGCAACCTTGATCCTTAACTTCCAATTCCCATGCCGCTCACTGCACCTATCATGCCGCTATGCAAGAGTACATGAATTTCATCATAACTCCTAAACCACCAATAGAATAAATACTTCATCGTCTAAAAACCCTTTCATCAATACATTTCAGAGGAACGATGGCAACACGCAATCGAATTCCCACAACCATAGAAAATACAAACCTCAAGTTGTGGTCTAAACCACCATAACTCTTCTGGGATCCATCTACACATAACATGCCATATAATTAAATGTCTCCAAATCAATCAAATTACGGCGGTCGTCAAGCCCGCACGTATCACCACTAATCACCTATATAACATTAACACGCCGAAGGAACTGATCATTGCCTCAATCACGTTGATTCAAACCATTACCAACCGACCTAACTTCCTCCGATTTACTCTTGACCTTCCCTATAAATAATGATAGCTCCATTCAAAAACATAATGAAACTCGATCAACCCTCATCCCGAGTGACGTCTTAATATGCGCTGCAAAAACTCGATCTTTAACCACACAACAGACCTAAAATACTTAGACACCGCTCTTACATCCATGAACCCATTAGAATCACTATTGAGAGTCACCCACTCTGTCTTGGTCTCGGGTATAACCAAACCCAAACACTCTGCTAGCACATGAACACCCTCTCAAAGAAGCAACCGGCTTAATTCTTTTCCTTGTACATCACATCCACAAGAAGCATAAGCTCTGAGTCTTCCTAAAACTACACATGAATTGGTAAGACAAAGTATATCACACATTCATCAAGTTCTTCGCTCGAATTACCCTATATATATATATATATATATATATATATATATATATATATATATTCCCTCCATTCCAATTTATATAACGGTTTGTAGATTTCGAAGGATATAGATTATTTAAATTTTTACAAAATTTATATATTTAAAAATTACGTTAGAAAAACTATAAATCATAATAATCAATATTTCGCAATATTTAAAGAGCATAAAATTTGTTTTCCTTTCGAAAGACGAACAACATCACAAAAATTAGGATCAGAAGTAATACTTTTTCTTTGTATTAAAAATTTAAATCCCATGGTAAAAGGGACTATAGTTCCCATTCAAAAGGTAGAAAGAGTAATATAATGAACGAATGATTAACAAATATTGGTTTCGCTTGGGGCAATACTTTTAACTTTTGACTTTAAAGTTCTATTCCTAGACAATTAGGGGGGGTTAAAACATTAAGAATACACATTTCTAAGGTCATTGGTGTTATAAATATATTATATTATTGATGTTCATTTAATACTCCGTTATAAATAAGTTTCCTGAAGAAGCTTATTTATATTTAAAAATAACGTTAAAAGAACTATAAATCATAATAATCAATATTTCGCAATATTTAAAGAGCATAAAATTTGTTTGCCTTTCGAAAGACGAACAACACCACAAAAATTAGGATCAGAAGTCATACTTTTTCTTTGTATTAAAAATTTAAATCCCATGGTAAAAGGGACTATAGTTCCCATTCAAAAGGTAGAAAGAGTAATATAATGAACGAATGATTAACAAATATTGGTTTCGCTTGGGCCAATACTTTTAACTTTTGACTTTAAAGTTCTATTCCTAGACAATTAGCAGGGGTTAAAACATCAAGAATACACATTTCTAAGGTCATTGGTGTTATAAATATATTATATTATTGATGTTCATTTAATATTCCGTTGTAAATAAGCTTCCTGAAGAAGCTTATTCATATGAGACTCCGTCGTAAATATGTTTATCTATTTAGTACTCTATTGGAAATAAGCCTCCTGAAGAAGCTTATCCTTTTGGTACACCATTATGGATAAACATTACCCCCGATAGAAGATTATCTATATCTGGTACAATGAGCTTATCCTTTCAGTACTCTGTTATGGATAAACATCACCCCTGGTAGAAGATTATCTATATCTAGTACAATGAGCTTATCCTTTCGGTACTCCGTTATGGATAAACATCACCCCCAATAGAAGATTATCTATATTTGGTACACAAGCAGCTTACAAACAGCTTACACAGCAGCTTGCAGAAGCAGCTTACACAACAGCTTCCTTTCTTCTATAAATAGAGGAGATTTCAGTTCATTATGTACATAAGTTTCAAGTTTTAATAATATATCAGTTTCTCTCTATACTTGTCCTTACTTTACAATCTTTATTTTATAACACGTTATCAGTACAAGACTCTGCCATTTCGAGTAAATACTTTGAAAGTATCAGAGGTACGAACTTTCTTTTTTTAAATAATGTCAAATCTTTCTAAACTTGAATTTGTAGCCCTGGATATATCGAGCAAAAGCTACATGTCTTGGGTGCTTGATGCTGAAATTCATCTTAATGTGATGGGTCTGGCAGACACCATCAAGGACAAAAATCAAGCATCAAACCAAGACCGTGCCAAAGCAATGATATTCCTACGCCATCTCCTTGATGAAGGCATGAAAATGAAATATCTCACTATTAAAGATCCAGTCATACTGTGAAATAATTTAAAAGATAGATATGACCACCTGAAGATGGTCGTTCTTCCACAAGCACGTTATGATTGGACTCATCTAAGGCGACAAGATTTTATCAGTGAGTATAATTCTGATATGTTCAGAACTATTTCCCAATTGAAATTTTGTGGTGATAATATTACTGATCATGATATATTGGAGAAAACTTTTACCACTTTTCATGCCTCGAATATACTCCTGCGGCAGCAATATCAAGAGATGGGATTCAAAAAGTATTATGAACTTATCTCACATCTTCTTGTAGCCGAGCAACATAATAGGTTATTAATGAAAAACCATGAAAGTCGACCTGCTGGTTCTTGTCCATTCCCTAAAGTGAATGAAATGAACTTCCACCAAGCTAAGCGTGGAAGAGGTCGTGGCCCCAGTCGTGGTCATGGCTATGGCCGGGGAAGAAACTCTAATGATGGTAATACAGATGCACCAAAGAACCCTCCTCACCACCAGCAGTGGAAAAGGAAGGAACAAAAGCATGAGGTAGAAAATGCATGCTATAGATGTGGAGGAAAAAGACATTGGTCACGTACCTGTCGTACGCTAAAGCACCTGGTTGAGCTGTATCAAGCCTCCTTAAAGAAGACAGAGAAAAATGCTAAAGCAAATTTTATTTCTGAAGATAATTTAGACTTCATGCATTTGGATGCAGCTCATTACTCTGCACTCCCGAAAGGAGAAATAAGTCATGTGATCGGTGATGAATCTGTAAAAATGTAAATATTTTAATTTTTGTTATTTGTAGTAGAGAGTATGGTTATGTAATTATTGCACATAAATAAAAGTTATGCTCTGATAATGATGTTTACTATCATATGTCATTTTGAAGAATATGGGTAATCCTCAAATTATGTTTGGATCAAAGACCAATCATGAAGATTTTGTGTAATTGATAGTGGAACAACTCATGCCATATTCAAAGATCAGAAATACTTTTCTTATTTGCATAAGGAAAAAGCAAATGTTTCAACAATTTTTGGTAATATAAGTTTGATGGAAGGCTCCGAAAGAGCCACTATATTTATGTCTAAGGGAACAAAACTTATAATAGACAATGCATTATTCTCCTCCAAGTCCCGAAGAAACTTGTTGAGTTTTATAGATATCCGCCTACATGGGTATTATGCTGAGACGATAGATGAAATGAATATGGAATATCTTTGTATTACAAAGAATGTTTCTGGCTAGAAGTACATTATAGAAAAGTTACCAACTTTATCTTCTGGCTTATACTATTCAAAGATTAGGACAGTTGAAGCACACTCTATCGCAAACCAGAAGTTTACTAATTCAAATATTTTTGTGCTTTGGCATAGCCGTTTGAGCCATCCTAGATCAATAATGATGAGACGAATTACTGAAAATTCGAGTGGGCATCCATTAAAGAACCTGTAGATTCTTACAAATAATGAATTTTCTTGTGATACTTGTTATCAAGGCAAAATAATCACTAGACCACCACCAATAAAGGTTGGCATTGAATCGTCTTTCTTTTTAGAACGTATACATGGGGATATATGTTGACCTATTCACCCACCAAGTGGGTTGTTTAAATATTTTATTATCCTAATAGATGCATCTTCAAGATGGTCTCATGTGTGCCTACTATCATCTCGCAACCTAGCTTTTGCAAAGCTATTAGCCCAAATAATTCGATTAAGGACACAATTCCCAGATTATACTATAAAGGTTATTCGCCTTGATAATGCTAGAGAATTCTCATCTCAAGCTTTTGATGATTATTGTCTATCAGTTGGGATAAAAGTTGAATATCCTGTAGTTTATGTTTATACTCAAAATGACCTTGCAGAGTCATTTTATTAAATGCTTGCAAATAATAGCAAGACCACTTATTATGAAAATAAAATTACTCACCATTGTTTGGGTCCACACTATCTTGCATAGAACATCACTTATCCGTCTCAGACGGACACATTCTAATAAATATTCTCTGTCAAAATTAGTTTTTGGTCATGAACCAAATATTGCCCATCTACGAAATTGTGGTGTGCTGTATAAGTGCCAGTAGCACCACCACAGTGTAGTAAGATGGGCTCACAGAGAAGGTTAGGAATATATGTTGGGTTTGAATCACCCTCTATTATTCGCTATCTTGAACCATTGACTGGGAGATTTATTTACTGCTCGATTTGCAGATTATTAGTTTGATGAAATAAATTTCTCACAATTAGGGGGAGAGAAAAAAAGAAAATCAAAAGAGAAATTGTGTGGAAAGTTTCATCATTATCCCATTTTAATCGATGTACCCCTATATATAATCAGGAGGTCCAGAAGATCATCCATTTACAAAATATAGCAAATCAAATGCTAGATGCGTTTACTGATTTGAAAAGGATAACTAAGTTACATCTCCCTGCAGAGAATGTGCCTATCCGAATTGATGTCCCAGCAAGACCATCTACTAGCATGAGAGCTAGTGAAACTAAAGCATGCCTGAAGCGTAGTAGGACTTTGGATTCTAAGGATCGAAATCCTCCGGAAAAAAATCGACAAACGATCAAAACGATACTATGAACGGATCCCCTGAAGAGACCCAAGATCTGATTAGTTTTGAGATTCCTGAGAAAATCAATGAATCCGAGACTCAAGTGAGTGAGAAGCTTTTAATAAGTTCTACTAATGAAGGGGTTAATTTAAATAGATCTGAAATAGTGGTGAATAATATTTTTGCATATAACGTTGCACTTAACATTATGCAAGATAGTGAAGATCTTGAACCTCGATCTGTTGAATAATGTCGACAAAGATCTGATTGGCCAAAATGGCAAGAGGCAATTCAATCAGAATTGAACACACTTGCTAAAAGAGAGGTCTTTGGACTAGTAGTCCAAACACCTGCTGGTATAAAATCAGTTGGTCATAAATAGGTTTTTTGCAAAAAAGGAATGATAAAAATAAAATTGGTTGATACAAAGCCCGCCTTGTCACACAAGGATTCTCCCAACGACCTGGAGTCAATGTTGATAAACATATTCACCAGTTATGGATGCCATATTTCGATATCTCATCAGTTTAGCACTACATGAAAAGCTTGAAATAAATCTAATGGATGTAGTTACAGCTTATCTGTAAGGTTTACTTGATAATGAAAATTATATGAAAATCTCTGAAGGATTTAAAATGCCTGAAGCAAATTCAAAATCTCGGAAAATGTATTCAATCAGATTACAAAGATCTTTGTACGGTTTAAAGCAATCAGGGTGCATGTGGTATAATCGCCTTAGTAAATATTTGCTGAAAGAGGTTACATAAATGATGTTATTTGCCTATGTATTTTTATAAAGAAAATGACATCAAATTTTGTTATACTTGCTGTTTATGTTGATGATATAAATCTTGTTGGAACTCTAGAAGAGCTCCAAAAGGCAATTAACTATCTTAAGAAAGAATTTGAGATGAAAGATCTTGGAAAGACAAAACTTTGTCTTGGTCTGCAAATTGAACATTTCCATCAATCTGCCTATACAGAAAGGATCTGCACCCATTAAGTACACCAATGGTTGTTCAATCACTTGAAGTGAATAAGGACCTGTTCCGACCTCCAGAAGAGGATGAGGAACTCCTTGGTCCCGAAATACCTTATCTTAATGCGATTGTGCACTTATGTATCTTGCTAATTCTACAAGGCCTGACATCGCATTTTCTGTTAACTTACTAGCAAGATATAGCTCTTTTCCTACACGGTGACATTGGAACAGGATTAAGTATCTATTGCGATATTTAAAGGGAACTCTTGACATGGGTTTATTTTATTCTAACAAAGGTAGTACATATCTTGTTGGTTATGCAGATGTATCTGATCCACATAAAGCTCGATCTCAAATCGGATACGTATTTGTATATGGAGGTACTGTCACATCGTGGCATTCCACAAAGCAATCTATTGTTGCTACTCCTTCAAATCATGCCGAGATAATAGCTATTCATGAAACACGTAGGGAATGCGTATGATTGAGATCAGTGATTTATTTTATCAAGAAAAATATGATTTGAAATGTGATAAAAGATCCACAATTTTAAACGAAGACAATGTTGCATGCATAGCCCAATTAAAGAGAGGATTTATAAAAGGAAATAGAGCGAAGCACATTTCACCAAAAATTATTCTACACACATGATCTTCAGAAAAATGATGACATTAATGTGCGACAAATCCGTTCAAGTGACAATCCGCAGATTATTCACTAAATGTTTGCCAACTTCAACTTTTGAGAAGATGGTTTACAAGATAAGAATGCGGAGACTCAAATATTTGAAATAAAGTTTTTATCAGGGGGAGTAAAATACGCGCTATACTCTTTTTCCCTTACTAAGGTTTTCCCCACAGGGTTTTCCTTATAAGGTTTTTAATAAGACAACTAATTATGCGTATTACTAAACATGTGTACTCTTTTTCCTTCACTAGGATTTTTTCCCACGAGATTTTTCCTAGTAAGGTTTTAATGAGGCACATTATATTTTAATGAACATCCAAGGGGGAGTGTTATAAATATATTATATTATGGATGTTCATTTACTACTCCGTAGTAAATAAGCTTCCTAAAGAAGCTTATCTATATGAGACCCCGCCGTAAATATGTTTATCTATTTAGTACTCTATTGGAAATAAGCCTCTTGAAGAAGCTTATCATTTTGGTACTCCGTTATAGATAAACATCAGCCCCGATAGATGTTTCTATATCTGGTACAATGAACTTATCGGTACTCCGTTATGGATCAACATCACCCATGGTAGAAGATTATCTATATCTGGTATAATGAGCTTATCCTTTCGGTATTCCGTTATGGATAAACATCACCCCTGATAGAAGATTATCTATATCTAGTACATTAACAGCTTACACAACATCTTCTTTTCCTCTATAAATAGAGGAGATTTCAGTTCATTATGTACATAAGTTTCAAATTTGAATAATATATCAGTTTCTCTTTATACTTGTCTTTATTTTACCGTCTTTATTTAATAACAATTGGGTATAATTTCCAGCAATATATAAGCGTTAAATGTGCCTGATTTCAAGTGATACTCTTTGCTTCCTAGTCCAATGCGACCTCTTATATATCTCCATATAATAAGGTACTAATCCTATGAAAGATTTGGGTTTTTGAAAAATCATGGAGGAAGAGATCGTTTCAAAGTAACCTTAGGTTTTCTTAAAAGAAAATAAAAACATTATCCGTAATAATCATCTCCAGAAATTTTATTGCTGCCTTGATTCAAGAACCTGACTTTGGCCAAAAATTTTCCAGCAATTTTTCGTTATAGATTTAACACCAACAATTGGTCAAGGCGTTTAAAAAGGATTCATCTTTTTAATCAGTGTTTTGCAACATCAGCACGCTTAAACATCACACAATTAATCAGTGTTCATAGGTACACTTTTGTTGGGTTGGAGTATCCTTAGTTATGGTGTCAAAACAAAAATTGCAGCCAACCCCATCTATGTATTTGGCCTAAGTTGTATTTAACAATCATGTTTAACCGTGATTAACCTATAGTGACGGAATTAGGATCCAAGAATTATCAAAATATAAAAAAATTAAGCGCATGGAAAAACGAAGGGATTCAACATACAGTAGGTATATTCTTAATCCAAGTTTTAAACTATTTCATGCTAGTGACAGAGAGTGTGTTTCTGTGATAAGTTTGGCTATCTTTACCTCTTACGGGTGCTTTACTGCAGCCTTGACCCCAATTTTTCTACTAAATTCTTTCTCGCATTATGTGTTTAGCAGGTTCTAATTAATGGATTTTTAAGTTATACGTGCGGAGAATTAAAATTTATTTGTATTTACTTGAATAATCGAGTAGTGCATTATTCTTGGACCAGTTCGCAAAATGGTTATGCAGGGTCAGGGGAAGGGACGCACACAAGGGGCATTGATGTAGGCACCCAAGGGGCATGATGTAGGTAGTCTACCCTGACGCTAGTATCAATGGCTAATTCCAGGGCTCGAACCTGCGACCTATTGGTCACGAAAACAGCTTTACGATTGCTCCAAGACTCACTTCTATTCTTAGACCAATTGTTATAATCAAACTGAACCTATTTGCTTATAAATGAAATTTATCTTGTTTTCTCCTTTAATGGAATCCAGTGTGATATTAACTGTGATTCTTTTGCTCTCTGATGATGCAAGTGTCACGACCCAAAATCCCAACCTGGTCGTGATGGCGCCTCTCGTGGGGACAAGGCAAGCCAAACCAATCCCATTTGCGTTCAATCAATTAAATGACGCAATTTGAAAACAAGAACATGTTAATAATAAAATGAGTCGGGAATATATATATATACATATAAAGTACCATCCCAACTACCGCCCTCAGATCGGGGTGTCGCAAAGTCATGAGCCACTAGAGAAGACCTACTGATAATATCTCTATTACAATGTCTTAAGTACAATGTTTGAGGGAAGCAAAATCGACAAAAAAAAAGAGTTACGAGGCTGCGGACGCAAGCAGCTACCTCGTAATCTCTGAAGCTCCGGTCCAGTAGTAGTAATCAGTACCTCTGAGTGGGACCGCTAACGCCTAAATCTGCACACAAGGTGCAGGGAGTAAAGTGAGTACTTCCAACTCAGTGAGTAATAAAAGTAAATAAGAACTGAAGATAGGAAATGTCAAATCATTAAGCAATCCACGACAAAGCAGTAGCTCAAATTTCATTCCACATCAATCCGTGAAGTAAGCAAATTAATCACAGCACCAAAAATACAATGTAATGCAATGCAATGCGATGCAATGCCATGCGATGCGATGCAATGCTATGCTATGCAATGCTAGTCATACTAGTCAACACTAGTCATGACCTGTGACGGCGTG